>BQNB010202054.1:0-10866 GCA_026074375.1 Tanacetum coccineum
TCGAAAAACCGATCTATAACGAAAAAGATACGTTAAAAACGAGTTTACGACTACAAATACTTTTATAAAACATCTAAAATATGATATAACTTTTGATTACGAGATCGTACACGCAAGAATCATTCAAAACGGAACTATAACGAGTAAATTACGGCATTTACGGGTAATTAAAGTTTATAAAAGAAATTTTATAAACTATGAACAGTAAAAATCACTATTCATCAGTGGATTTATCTTTATAAAATATAATACCTCTTTTAATAACAAAAACGTACTCGAAGGAATCACTAAAATCGGGATTAAAACGAATAAGTTATTACGATTACAAGTTTACGCTAATTAAAGCCTAAAACGACTAACTAGCTGTCATGAACAGTAATTTTACTATTCATCGCAGAATCTTAAAAACTTGAAAATGTAATATTTTGATCGCTCGTCTTACTACGAAGACGTGGACGTAAGAAACGCGAGCAACGGGCTTAAAACGACCAAATTATGTCATTTTTACGAAAAGTATATTTATAAACGTTTTCACTTTATAAATATTATTTTACTAAAACGATTAGTCGGTGATTATGCTATATAGAATATTGAGTGGTTATCAAAGTGCTATATTACTAGGGAGTTTCATAATGAGGCCTCTTCGGATGGCGTTTCGACGATGTTGTTGGATTTACGATTTAAAGTATCCTAACTCCTCGAACGTCATGTCATGACCTCTTTATTTATGATAGCCCGAACGATAGCACGACGTAACTACTATAAGATTATATTGAATGTTATAAATTGAAGTACTCGGTACTTATTCGACCTTAATTTAAATAGGTTGCATCAAACGTTTTGCGTGACATTTTATCTGTGATTATTGGACTATCAGTACTCAAGGTGAGTTCATAGCCCCCTTTTTACTACTTAATTGTTTTACAAACTCTAAGGGGTGAATTACATTGCTTATTTTACTATTGGACACAAGTGTTTTTCTAAGTGTTTTCAAAGTGTTTTAAACTGTATGCTATCCAGATTACTGCCTGAATATTATTGCCTAAGTTACCACTATTGCCAATTAAGTCCCCACTATATCATGAACCGTCAATTGCTATTGTAGTGAGCGCGAGTGTTGTGGATAGATCTATCGGGACTGACAATCCCCACCTGGAATTTCTGGTCACAAGTTGACCATGGTGCATTTAACATTGAGAATACTTTTAGGTTGTTGGCAAGCATCCTATACATTTGGGGCACAAACTAGTTAAGGCTTCGGGTTCATGAGCTTAGTGCAATAATAAACGTTTTGGACTACTAAATGTGTTTTAGAGTCTATTATTACATCGATCTTGTGGTCCACCAATTTACCAACAAACCTATGATTTCACTCAACCTTTGTGTTGACTTTTAGCATGTAAATTTCAGGTCCTAGGGTATGAAGACTGAAGGGGAGCCGTGGCGGATATCAATGAAGATGGATTCTGTGTTTTATCTAAATTATATGCAACTTTTGTCTTTCATAAAACTTAAGTCATCTTTTGAGATTTTGTTTAAATGTATGTTGGATGTTTATGACATCAAAAACTTATGGGACCTAATGTATTAACTCTGATATTTTGCTATAAATGAAATGTTATCTTAAAACGTCCATTCTTGGTCATTTCCTATATCTTGTTTGTTGTACTTGAAGTAGCACCCCAATGTTACTATTCCGCTGCTACCTGATTTTGGGGGTGTTATAATACTCAATCTCTAACACAATCAAAACACTAAAATAAGCACTAATCTACAAGCATTGGCTCTGATACCACATATTAAACAATAGATCTTGATTGATGATTAGTGTGTGAAGATCAAGGTGTAATTAGTGTGTGTGTTTAGAGGGAGAATTACCTAACTTGCCTTTTGATTAAATGAAGTTGTTACATCTAACCATGGCATAAATTACTATTTATAGCCCTTGGTTAGCTTGTTGACTAAATTTTCCTTACTTAACATATTTAGTCCATGCACTTTATAATAATGCTTACAAGTAGAACATTTCTTTATTTCTAACATTTTTAATTAGTTTTTCATTTCAAATTAGTTTTTAATTCATAAAAATTTATAAAAAATCAAAAAAATATAATTCTTTTTTAGAAAATTTCCTTTTATCATTTAGGACCTAGGAAAAATAAATTTGCGTTCGTAGGATTAAATTTTTAGGATTTCGATTTTTAAAGAACGGGATTAGAATCCAGATCTCGTTTTTTGTGTTTTAGCCTTATTCGCTTTCGTTTTTAGGTTTCCTTTACTTGTTTTAGCATTATTATTGTAGAATTAGGAATCCAAACCAAAAATCTTTCAAATCGTTCAAAAACGCGATCACGAACTCGACTGATTCTCAATTCATGCCTCGTTAGGAAACGACCCGGGAGATTTTTGATTTTCCTTTGGTCAAAAGGAATTTTTTGAGTCTTTCAGAATACGTATACTATAATTGATATTATAATTAACCCTTAAAAAGGTCAGTTATCAATTCGCGTCCTAAGGATTTGTAACCTTGTTCCGTTACACAGTCCACCTCTTTGATCAATGTTTCTTAAACACATAACGGTAACACCAACCTTCAAAGCTAATTTATGGTTTGGAATTCGTGACATCCTGATTGTATTTAAAAATTCAGTGGAGTAAAATGATTCATTATAGTTGAAATCAACATCAATATATGAAACTATGTCAGAAACAAAATAAAGACCAGTCATCCCAACCATGCAATTTGTATCATTCTTGCATTAACTTGTCAACTTCTACTTCAGTACCGTGCGTGTGTGCAAGGATGATCTCTAATCTTGGAAATAAGTTGGATCCTAAAGTTGTTGCTGCCAATTCACATAAGTTTTCCTTTATAATAGTTTCCTACAATATCATCCAGAAACAGGTAGAGCATATCTTCGAGAAATTCAACTTCAGCATGACCATCATTCTTGCCACCTATTTTCCCATCACCAATACTCAAAATCGATTCAGCAAACTCTTAAATTGAATCTGCATCTCTAAGATTGCAACCAACACGAAGACGCATGTTATCTGTAAGCTTAAGTACAGTGTAGTGATCCCATGAATATCAGTAAGTTGAGAAATGAATTAACCGAAGACATGAAGTTGATGCCATTAGAGGCATCTGGAGTCGATAGGGATTTTTTTCAGAATTATCAGCACCTGTCAACTGAATTTTTAAAAAGAAAAAAAATCGATCAAAGGTGTTTTAAGATTTAATTTTCTTGTTTCAGACAGAATAGGAAGCTTAATTATGTATTACCTCTGATGGAAGTAAAGGGGGAGAAATACCATCGCCATAATGGTGCCCATATCTGTCAAGAAAATCCCAGCAACCGACTCTTCTTGATCTTGATGGAACTTTAAGCTCCAAATAACATGCACCATCGACTGTTTTGGCCTCGTTTACAGTAACTTGGGCATCGTCCTATAAAAAATGTCAGAAAATAAGAGAACCACATTAAGTATAACACGATTACAACACTCGTTTCACAACAAAAAAGGCATTCACTAAGACTATTACTCATTATCATGTGAAAATTAAGTTAAATTCACGTATAAAAAGCGCATAGAAATCACCATAAGCCTATTAACTGGAAAGTTAAGCTTATATTTTACTACCTTAATCTCATAAAAATTGTTACATTTGAGCACGTGGGTGGTCAATGCCGAGACAACCCACCAATATTGATTCATGGCAGATTGGCAATAAGGAAATGATGTGTGCTTAAACACACATCATTTTTATACCGGAAAACACACTAAAATAGCCTCAAGTCCCGCCCCAAGGGCGGCTAGCTCTAAAAAATTAATCAATATAATATTTTATTAACATATTATATTTTATATCTTTAAAGTTAATTACATTTTTTAAGGTAAACCAATCTCTTTTAAGTAATAATTGTGAAACTCAAATTAAACATAACAATAAATAATAATAGTGTGTAAGTTATCATTGATGTGTCTTTAGATTTTAAATATGGGATAAACTTTTAAAAACATATTAGTATCATTGTTATATGGGAGTAGCAAGAATGAAAAAAAAGATTAGAATAAGATTTAATGATAGAAAATGTGCATGATACAATACATATGGAAAAGTATTTAATAAATTGTTATAAAAAATCACATTCATAAATGGTGAAGAACTTCACGATACACAACGTTTGTTGTACAATTGGTGTATTTACCATCCTTGTCGCAACACAAAACCTTAAGTCCTTTTTTGCTTTTGACTCTCGAAACGACGACATAAAGTTGACCATGTGAAAACACCGGTCGTTCCAAATAAAGACCGACCTTTGATAATGGTTGACCTTGACTCTTGTTTATTGTCATTGCAAAACAAACAGATACCGGGAATTGTCTTCTATTTAGTTGAAAAGGCATTTTCTTGTCAGACGGGGATATATTCATTCTTGGAATAGAGCATACATCTCCAACCTTTCCTCCTGATATAATCTTTGCCTCTATGTTGTTGATTCCCATCCTGAGGATTTGTAACCTTGTTCCGTTACACAGTCCACCTCTTTGATCAATGTTTCTTAAACACATAACGGTAGCACCAACCTTCAAAGCTAATTTATGGTTTGGAATTCGTGACATCCTGATTGTATTTAAAAATTCAGTGGAGTACAACGATTCATTATAGTTGAAATCAACATCTATATATGAAACTGTGTCAGAACTATAATAAACCGTCTCTCTACCATGCAATTTGGATCATTCTTGCATTTACTTTGTCAACTTCTTCGTGCGTTGGTGCAAGGATAGCTCTATCTTGGAAATAAGTTAGATCCCAAAGTTGTTGCTGCCAATTCTCATAAGTTTCCTTTATAATAGTTTCTACATTATCATCAGAATCAGGTATGAGCATATCTTTGGGAAATTCAACTTCAGAATGACCATCATTCTTGCCACCTATTTTCCCATCACCAATACTCAAAATAGATTCAACAAACTCTTTAATTAAATATGCATCTCCAGGATTTCAACCAACACGAAGACGCATGTTTTCTGTAAGCTTAAGTACAGTGTAGTGATCCCATGAATATCAGTAAGTTGAGAAATGAATTAACCGAAGACATGAAGCTGATGCCATAAGAGGCATCTGGAGTCGATAGGGATTTTTTCAGAATTATCAGCACCTGACAACTGAATTTTGAAAAAGAAAAAAAATCGATCAAAGGTGTTTTAAGATTTAATTTTCTTGTTTAAGACAGAATAGGAAGCTTAATTATGTATTACCTCTGATGGAAGTAAAAGGCGAGAAATGCCATCGCCATAATGGTGCCCGTATCTGTCAAGAAAATCCCAGCAACCGACTCTTCTTGATCTTGATGGAACTTTAAGCTCTAAATAACATGCACCATCGACTGTTTTGGCCTCAATTATAGTAACTTGGGCATCGTCCTATAAAAATGTCAGAAAAATAAGAGAAATGAATTAACCGAAGACATGAAGCTGATGCCATAAGAGGCATCTGGTGTCGATAGGGATTTTTTTCAGAATTATCAGCACCTGACAACTGAATTTTGAAAAAGAAAAAAAATCGATCAAAGGTGTTTTAAGATTTAATTTTCTTGTTTAAGACAGAATAGGAAGCTTAATTATGTATTACCTCTGATGGAAGTAAAGGGCGAGAAATGCCATCGCCATAATGATGCCCGTATTTGTCAAGAAAATCCCAACAACCGACTCTTCTTGATCTTGATGGAACTTTAAGCTCCAAATAACATGCACCATCGACTGTTTTGGCCTCAATTATAGTAACTTAGGCATCGTCCTATAAAAAATGTCAGAAAAATAAGAGAATCACATTAAGTATAACACAATTACAGCACTCGTTTCACAACAAAAAGGCATTCAATAAGACTATTACTCATTATCATATGAAAATTAAGTTAAATCCACGTATAAAAAGCGCATAGAAATCACCATAAGCATATTAACTGGAAAGTTAAGCTTTTATTTTACTACCTTAATCTCATAAAAATTGTTACATTTGAGCACGTGGGTGGTTAATGCTGAGACAACCACCAATATTGATTCATGGTAGATTGGCAATAAGGAAATGATGTGTGCTTAAACACACATCATTTTTATACCGGAAAACACACTAAAATAACCTCAAGTCCTGCCCTAAGGGCGGCTAGCTCTAAAAAATTAATCAATATAATATTTTATTAACATATTATATTTTATATCTTTAAAGTTAATTACATTTTTAAGGTAAACCAATCTCTTTTAAGTAATAATTATGAAAATCAAATTAAACATAACAATAAATAATAATAGTTTGTAAGTTATCATTGGTGTGTCTTTAGAATTTGAATATGGGATAAACTTTTAAAAACATATTAGTATCATTGTTATATGGGAGTAGCAAGAATGAAAAAAAAAGATTAGAATAAGATTTAATGATTAGAAAATGTGCATGATACAATACATATGGAAAAGTATTTAATAAATTATTATAAAAATCACATTCATAAATGGTGAAGAACTTCACAATACACAACGTTTGTTGTACAATTGGTGTATTTACCATCCTTGTCGCAACACAAAACCTTAAGTCCTTTTTTGCTTTTAACTCTCCAAACGGAGACATAAAGTTGACCATGTGAAAACACCGGTCATTCCAAATAAAGGCCGACCTTTGATAATGGTTGACCTTGACTCTTGTTTATTGTCATTGCAAAACAAACAGATACCGGGAATTGTCTTCTATTTAGTTGAAAAGGCATTTTCTTGTCAGACATGGATATATTCATTCTTGGAATAGAGCATACATATCCAACCTTTCCTCTTGATATAATCTTTGCCTCTATGTTGTTGATTCCCATCCTAAGGATTTGTAACCTTGTTCCGTTACACAGTCCACCTCTTTGATCAATGTTTCTTAAACACATAACGGTAACACCAACCTTCAAAGCTAATTTATGGTTTGGAATTCGTGACATCCTGATTGTATTTAAAAATTCAGTGGAGTAAAATGATTCATTATAGTTGAAATCAACATCAATATATGAAACTATGTCAGAACTATAATAAACCGTCTCCCTACCATGCAATTTGGATCATTCTTGCATTTACTTTGTCAACTTCTTCGTGCGTTGGTGCAAGGATAGCTCTATCTTGGAAATAAGTTGGATCCTAAAGTTGTTGCTGCCAATTCTCATAAGTTTCCTTTATAATAGTTTCTACATTATCATCAGAATCAGGTATGAGCATATCTTCGAGAAATTCAACTTCAGCATGACCATCATTCTTGCCACCTATTTTCCCATCACCAATACTCAAAATCGATTCAGCAAACTCTTAAATTGAATCTGCATCTCTAAGATTGCAACCAACACGAAGACGCATGTTATCTGTAAGCTTAAGTACAGTGTAGTGATCCCATGAATATCAGTAAGTTGAGAAATGAATTAACCGAAGACATGAAGTTGATGCCATAAGAGGCATCTGGAGTCGATAGGGATTTTTTCAGAATTATCAGCACCTGACAACTGAATTTTGAAAAAGAAAAAAAATCGATCAAAGGTGTTTTAAGATTTAATTTTCTTGTTTAAGACAGAATAGGAAGCTTAATTATGTATTACCTCTGATGGAAGTAAAAGGCGAGAAATGCCATCGCCATAATGGTGCCCGTATCTGTCAAGAAAATCCCAGCAACCGACTCTTCTTGATCTTGATGGAACTTTAAGCTCTAAATAACATGCACCATCGACTGTTTTGGCCTCAATTATAGTAACTTGGGCATCGTCCTATAAAAATGTCAGAAAAATAAGAGAAATGAATTAACCGAAGACATGAAGCTGATGCCATAAGAGGCATCTGGTGTCGATAGGGATTTTTTTCAGAATTATCAGCACCTGACAACTGAATTTTGAAAAAGAAAAAAAATCGATCAAAGGTGTTTTAAGATTTAATTTTCTTGTTTAAGACAGAATAGGAAGCTTAATTATGTATTACCTCTGATGGAAGTAAAGGGCGAGAAATGCCATCGCCATAATGATGCCCGTATTTGTCAAGAAAATCCCAACAACCGACTCTTCTTGATCTTGATGGAACTTTAAGCTCCAAATAACATGCACCATCGACTGTTTTGGCCTCAATTATAGTAACTTAGGCATCGTCCTATAAAAAATGTCAGAAAAATAAGAGAATCACATTAAGTATAACACAATTACAGCACTCGTTTCACAACAAAAAGGCATTCAATAAGACTATTACTCATTATCATATGAAAATTAAGTTAAATCCACGTATAAAAAGCGCATAGAAATCACCATAAGCATATTAACTGGAAAGTTAAGCTTTTATTTTACTACCTTAATCTCATAAAAATTGTTACATTTGAGCACGTGGGTGGTTAATGCTGAGACAACCACCAATATTGATTCATGGTAGATTGGCAATAAGGAAATGATGTGTGCTTAAACACACATCATTTTTATACCGGAAAACACACTAAAATAACCTCAAGTCCTGCCCTAAGGGCGGCTAGCTCTAAAAAATTAATCAATATAATATTTTATTAACATATTATATTTTATATCTTTAAAGTTAATTACATTTTTAAGGTAAACCAATCTCTTTTAAGTAATAATTATGAAAATCAAATTAAACATAACAATAAATAATAATAGTTTGTAAGTTATCATTGGTGTGTCTTTAGAATTTGAATATGGGATAAACTTTTAAAAACATATTAGTATCATTGTTATATGGGAGTAGCAAGAATGAAAAAAAAAGATTAGAATAAGATTTAATGATTAGAAAATGTGCATGATACAATACATATGGAAAAGTATTTAATAAATTATTATAAAAATCACATTCATAAATGGTGAAGAACTTCACAATACACAACGTTTGTTGTACAATTGGTGTATTTACCATCCTTGTCGCAACACAAAACCTTAAGTCCTTTTTTGCTTTTAACTCTCCAAACGGAGACATAAAGTTGACCATGTGAAAACACCGGTCATTCCAAATAAAGGCCGACCTTTGATAATGGTTGACCTTGACTCTTGTTTATTGTCATTGCAAAACAAACAGATACCGGGAATTGTCTTCTATTTAGTTGAAAAGGCATTTTCTTGTCAGACATGGATATATTCATTCTTGGAATAGAGCATACATATCCAACCTTTCCTCTTGATATAATCTTTGCCTCTATGTTGTTGATTCCCATCCTGAGGATTTGTAACCTTGTTCCGTTACACAGTCCACCTCTTTGATCAATGTTTCTTAAACACATAACGGGAGCACCAACCATCGAAGCTAATTTATGGTTTGGAATTCGTGACATCCTGATTGTATTTAAAAATTCAGTGGAGTAAAATGATTCATTATAGTTGAAATCAACATCTATATATGAAACTATGTCAGAACTATAATAAACCGTCTCTCTACCATGCAATTTGGATCATTCTTGCATTTACTTTGTCAACTTCTTCGTGCGTTGGTGCAAGGATAGTTCTATCTTGGAAATAAGTTGGATCCTAAAGTTGTTGCTACCAATTCTCATAAGTTTCCTTTATAATAGTTTCTACATTATCATTAGAATCAGGTATGAGCATATCTTCAGGAAATTCAACTTCAGCATGACCATCATTCTTGCCACCTATTTTCCCATCACCAATACTTAAAATCGATTCAGCAAACTCTTTAATTAATTCTGCATCTCCAGGATTGCAACCAACATGAATACGCATGTTTTCTGTAAGCTTAAGTACAGTGTAGTGATCCCATGAATAAGACTTGTTTAGCGAAGCATTAGACAACATCTTGCCTTATGCCATTTGGTATCACAGGTAAAATTTGGCGAAAGTCACCACTAAAAACAATAACTTTTCCACCAAATACTTTATCAGAAAAGTTGTTGCAAGTACCTGTAGCTATGTCTTTAAAGTTCTATCAAAGGCTTCAAAACAATGTCTATGAACCATTGGTGCTTCATCCCATATTCGTAGTATACATGATCTCTCCTGTAAAGTCGAACATGCAGTTACAAATCATCAAGTAAAAAAGTTTACTATTACATAGGCTTAAAGAAATATGCATGGGATGTAAGTTTACATATGAAATCATTCTAGGCCATGGGCCCTCATCAAAGGCCTTGCGTGCAACAAAACCTGCACGGCTGATATCTTACGCATCGTTTTCCTTGAAACCTTAAAAAAATTTAAAACTTTTTCTTAGTATTATTAGATTAACATACATGCTTGTTTTCAATATGTAATAGTACACTGACTTACACAACACATAGTATTCTAAATAGAGTATTGTCTTCTGTATATTTGTTGGCAATCCATAAGATTGATTTATCATTATCATAAAGAATTATGTTGTTTGTATCGCGAATAACATCTGGAACATTACATTATTCTTCAAAAATACATCTAAATTTCTCATTATGATAATGATAAATCATATACCTCAACAAATAATTGTCACTCTTCTTACATTATTCTTCAAGAATTATGTTGTTTGTACCGGGAATAATTGTCACTCTTCATATAAGATCGTCATTTTGAAGTAGTTGTCCTGGCTTTTCGTGTTGACCAAAACATTAAACTTTTTAGCTTCACAAACCTGGAATCATGGAAACAATTGTAGTATATTAACTATTTTATACAATTAACAATAAAAAAAGTAAAACTTATAATGAGAATCTCTAATGTAGTTTAAAAAAACTAAAACTCAGGTACATATTCTTTTCCTCTAATGCTTACATGTAAGCTTCCCTTGCTATTCTCATCTCAATGTCACCATCATATCTTTTTCCAATTCATCTTTACTGTAAATAAAAACTATAATTTAAAAACCTAT
>BQNB010202061.1:0-10865 GCA_026074375.1 Tanacetum coccineum
ATATTTACGGTCAAAGTTGATGAAAAAAGAATTCAAAAAGTCAAAAATGGACACTTAATATGGGACGGAGGGAGTATTAAGCAAAGGGATGGGTTATATTACTTATTACTACTTGTAACAAAATTATTGTTTGCAGTTCAACTATGACCCATTTCTACTGGTCTAAAATGGTACATGCTCCGACTTGAACCCATTTTGGCATGTTACACAGCACACCTAAAGCCCCATTATGACTTGAAACAACTTCCTCGCTTCAACCCTTTTTTGCTATTAGTCCCATAACAGCTGAGTTTTTAACATTATAACACAGCAGTAAGAGTTACTGTGTGCAGATACTGAGGTAAATATTAACATATTTATGTAATTTCTGTATTGTGCATCGAGTAGCCTATAAACTACTACTGTAATTGAGTACATCTATATAAATTCAGTTTGATTCTACAATATACAAGTACATATATATATACAAATCACCCGAGAAGCTGCATTTCACCAGACTGGAACTCGAAGTTTAGTAATGGTAATGCATAAAAGCCCATCCCTGCATAAGTAACTTCTATCAGCATCAAGTTTCATCAAGTTTCTTTAATGGGTCAAACAGAAAAAAGATAAAATGATACTTCTGAAGTGGTTAAAATATGTCTGAAGTTAATTTTACTCATAAACATAATCAAGTTTTGATCATATTTGACACACTAGTTGTTCTACAAAAAGTTATGTTATATGGAGAAAAAGCGTTCCAACCAACCCAACGCGTACCAAAACCACATGTTTTGACCCCTTACCTGGCCCATTAAATAAAAATTAGAATCTCACTGAATTTAATCATTTATACATGTTGTAATCACACGCAGCACGTCAATTATTTTTAAGAAATAGCGGAAATTAGAACAATAACAAATGCTGACACAAGGGATAAACTGATGGTGCTGACTTACAAAAATTCAGCTGAAACAGAATCAGGGTTCACATCGAAGGGTAGTGGCCATGTGATTTCAAACGGTTCTTCAAGAACATCCCTTTTGTAATATGACGAGCTGGTGTGATCACTTAAAGAGTAGGCTGTGGTCCTCCCTTTGGTTGTTTGCACAGTCAGACTATCAACAAATATTTGACAGCATTCATTAGGTTTTTAAAAGATAACACATAAACATCTATGGCTTGTAGCAGGCCACAACTAAAAGTGTCGAGTTTTGCCTATATGCCTGTAAATGGGTCGTTAACTGTTTAAATTACAGAAATTTAGTTAGCATATGAACGGGCTGAAAGGGTTGAAAGTTAAAAGAACTTATACAGCCTCGTAAATTCCTATTTGTTTTATTTAACGATTTAGATAAGATATATGTCACTGTAGTTATAGGTATTGGAAGACCCCAAACCCTTTTCCCATGCATGACTGATATGTGGGTTAAAAGTGTCCGGATTTTGATTTTCTTAACTAAACGAGTCGTGCTCGAATATACTGGTTGACTGATACTATCTGTCAAACAGAACCTGCATAAATTGCCACCCCTAATAATAAGACCCATTTTGTCCTGTTATCCGGTTAGTCCATGCTGTCACCTACAGGCTCTAGTAACAAACTAACAATCATTAGCAGTTGGAGAAATAATTTTACGTTGTATTATGAACTTCGACTCGTATATCACTTATACTGATCCCAGGCAACTCTATCTGCAGGAGATACTTTCCTCTAGATTCAGCAACTTCTATCCTCGGGGATCGTTTTTTCTCAAGCCCTGTATAATATAAAGTGTCTGTTCAGAATTATATAGAGAACTTGAGTAAACACTACTGATATGTCATGTGAGAAATCTGATTACCGATATGTTTAGTAGTATGCTTGTTATTATCGGGTCTGCATTCCATTGGCACAACTTTTTCTGTAGTTGTTCTGGAAAACTTAGGTGGCTGTAAAGAAGGTAAATCGTAATCACCAACATAATGAATGTTTCTAACTTTTGGCACATTGGAATTAATGCTAGCTGGCTGAGAAAACAAGGGTGTCACAAGTTCAGAGGACGCCTGTTTGTGCGAACGAGTTGACCTAAATGACCCGTTTGATTGATCAATAGAATCCTGAAGAATCGATATTAATTGTTAGATGCTTAATTCAAAAGAAGAGGTTTAATACTATACACTAATGTAAGGCAAATCTAAAACCTTCTCAGCTGAAACCGGCCTCATGAAAAAACCTTGGGACCTCGAATCTTGTCTGGCAAAATGCATACTATTATCACGTCTCGTGTTGATAGAGGATAAACCACCACTGCAATTCTGCGGAAATAATAGTACTAAAAAATTGAACTTTATATAAAATATATCAAGTTCAGTAAAAGACGGATCAGCTGAGTGAATATGTCGATAATTACGCCACTGTACTAGGAAAAATCTATCCTTTTAGCATACTTTCTGATACAAACCATTACCTATTTCATGTTTATGATATGCACAAAATATTAGAGTAATTTGCAAAGTTTAAAGGGGGGCCTCAATTCCAGCCTCAAAGCCCCTCGCAAACATATTTACTGATATACTAGCTACAACATAAATTGACAGTATTACAGGATGTTTGTCATTACATTTTAAAAATGACAATATGATCATTTGGACGTGCTTTTGTTTGAAGTTGTGATAATCATATAATCATTCGTTCAAGTGAGTGACAACTTCTGATAATTAATTGAGGGGCTGTTTGGATTAGCCTTTTTCTGGCTTACTCAAATTTGGAAAAGCCGTTAAGCTCACTTTTTAACTACTAACGAGCTTATCAACTTGAGCTTATGGCTCATTTAAGTCCATAAACTCAAACTAATAAGCCATTAAGAGGTGCATATATCAGCTTGTTAGAAAATAAAACAAACGGAGAAGGAACCCTGTTGAGGCTTCCCAGGAACCCCCCCCCAAAACCCCCCCCCCCCCCCCCCCCCCACTCCGCCTCATATAAGGTAAATAAATACTCCCCGCCCCCTCCCCCCCCCCCCCCCTCCCCCCGCCCACCCCCCCCCCAATACCGCCCCCCCCCCCCCCCCCCCCCCCCCCCCCCCCCCCCCTAGCCTAACAAACCAATCTAACAACGCCTCCCCCCCCCCCCCGCCCCCAAAACCCTCCCCCACCCAAACCCCCCCCCCCCCAACCGCCCCCCCCCTCAAATGAAAACCCCCCCCCCCCCCCAACACCACCCAACCAAACATTTTCAACCTATTAAGGAAATAACACCCGCCCCCCCACACAAAACCCCCCCCCCCCCCCCCCCCATAGGGAAACCCCCACCCCCGCACCTCCTTACCCCCCACACCCCCACCGCCCCCCCAACCCCCCCCCCCCGCCCAAACCCCACACTCCGACCTTAAAAGTTCCCCCCCCCCCCCCAACCCTCCCCCCCCCCACCCCACCCCCCCCCCCCCCCTCCCGCCCCACCCCCCCCCCCCCCCCCCCCCCCCCCCCCCCCCGTATGACATAAGGATAAAAAATTAAAAAAAATCTTAAAAAAAACCCCCCCAAACACACCCAGGAAATTCGGGGAACCCCACCCACCCCCCTCAAGCACCGTCACCACATACCCATAATAACACTACCCAATTTCCTCCCCCCCCCCATAACCCATTCTGACTGATTAATGTTGATAAAAAGAGTTACCGGCTAATGATTTAAACTTACACGAAAACGAGGACGTGCACGCATATAACTTTAGATCCATGAACCTATCTTATCAAAACATGAATCCTTCCACCAAAGCCACCCCATAAATAAGACCCAATATGTCCTGTAATCCGGTAGACCATGCTGTCAGCCAAACATGCACTAAGTACCAAACTAACAATCATTAGCAGTTCTGGAAAATAATTATACGTTGAATTAAATGAACAACAACTCGTATATCCCTTATACTGATCCCAGCACTCTATCCTGCAGGAGATACTTTCCACTAATTCAGCAACTTCTATCCACAGGTGCACCGTTTTTCTCAACCCAGTATAATATAAAGTGACTGTTCAGAAGTATCTAGAGAACTTCGATTACACACTACTGATATTTGTCATGATGAGAAATCTGATTACCTGGATATAAAATTAGTAGTATGCTTAGTTATTATCGGGTCAGCATTCCATTGGCAGCAAACTATTTTCTTGTTGTTTTCGGAAAACTAGGTGGCTGTAAAGAAGTAAATCGAAATCACCAACATGAATGAATGTTTCTAACTTTCTTTATGGCACAATGGAATAAAATGCTATCTGGCTTAAAAACAAGTGTCACAAGTTTCATGAGGACGCCTGTGTTGTGCGAAACGAGTTGACCTAAAATACCCGGTTCGAATGATCAATAGAATCCTGAGACACGATATTAATTTGCGTTTATATGCTTAATTCAAAAGAAGAGGTTTAATACTATACACTAATGTAAGGCAAATCTAAAACCTTCTCAGCTGAAACCGGCCTCATAGAAAAAAAAACCTTGGGACCTCGAATCTTGTCTGGCAAAATGCATTCTATTATCACGTCTCGTGTTGATAGAGGATAAACCACCACTGCAATTCTGCGGAAATAATAGTACTAAAAAATTGAACTTTATATAAAATATATCAAGTTCAGTAAAAGACGGATCAGCTGAGTGAATATGTCGATAATTACGCCACTGTACTAGGAAAAATCTATCCTTTTAGCATACTTTCTGATACAAACCATTACCTATTTCATGTTTATGATATGCACAAAATATTTAAAGTAATTTGCAAGTTTAAAAGGGGGGGCCACAAATCAGCCATCAAAGCTCCTCGCAGGGACGGAACTTGACAATATATTGGAGGGCCAAACTATAATGTATTTTTTTTTAAAGGGGGTCCAATTTTACATTTCTTTTAAAAATTTGTACTAAAATGTCTAGCACTACTTTATAAAGATACAAAGTATAAGGATTAAAAATATACTTGTGACTGAAAATTTTAGGGGGGCCGGAACCCCTCCCGGTCCCCATTAGTTCGTCCTTTGCCCCAATCGCAAACAAATTTACTGTGATAATCTAGCTACAACATAAATTTGACAGTATTGACAGGATGTTTGTCATTACATCTTTTAAAAATGACAATATGATCATTTGGACGTGCTTTTGTTTGAAGTTGTGATAATCATATAATCATTCGTTCAAGTGAGTGACAACTTCTGATAATTAATTGAGGGGCTGTTTGGATTAGCCTTTTTCTGGCTTACTCAAATTTGGAAAAGCCGTTAAGCTCACTTTTTAACTACTAACGAGCTTATCAACTTGAGCTTATGGCTCATTTAAGTCCATAAAACATCAAACAAATAAAGCCATTAAAGAGGTTGCATATATCAGCTTGTTTAGAAAATTGCGAAACAAAAATAACCAAATTAAAATAACTGGAAGAAATAGGTTGTGTCGACTATTTGATGAAGATGAAAGCGAAGAAGATGAAGATATTGAAGATGACGAGTGGGTTTAGCAATAACATAAGTATTTTAGGTTTTAGATGGCAACGTTTCAATTGTTAGGCTGCTATCTTAGTAGTCTTTTCTTTTATTTCCATCAGTTAGACTACTATTCAGTACTATGTCTTTTCATTGTGTCTCTTATTCACGGTGTTTCTTACATAAAGTTTACTTATAAGAATGTTTTCCGGTTTTGATGTACTTCTCTATTTCTTATGGAAAGAATTATTAAGATTTTAACTTTTTTTAGTAATGTAACTTCACCAATTTCTACATTGGTAGAATTGATAGAATTAATAAAAATGATCTATGTTCGATTTGATATTTTAGACTAATTATGGGTTAAATGTTAGACAAAAAGATTCATAAAAGATAATACACATAATTATTGTTAAATTTGCAGCTTGGTGAATATGAATGATCACAACTGAACCCTATATTACAAACAATTAGTTCGAAAAAAAGTCATCGCCATCTTATAATTATTGTGTTGCTTTTTCAGTCGTTTTTTCCCATATAACAACTAAACAAGAACATGAAATTAGCTATTGTTTTATTTATACTCTTGGAACGATTGATTAGGAAATTAAGAACGAGTTAAGAAAGGTCTTTATATAAGTGTTAAATACAATTAGTTCAAAGAAACATATGGTGTTTATACACGATGCCAAACACCCTTTAATTTTAGTGTATATATTACTACAGATTGCCTTTGTTTATATGTTGCAAGTTTATAAACTTTTTTCAGTTGTTTAAAGATTGACGTTTTTGATGTTCAAGTTGAGGATGCTAAGGTTGAGAACTATCATGTTGATGAGAGTGAGGTTGACGAGGTCGTTTGGTTAGTGAGCCTCAAGTTGTTGATGATGATGCTTGAGTTGATCGCTTTTAGTATTATATATGCATCCTTAAACGTTTATATTTATTTTTGAACTTAATGTTTACTTTGATGAACGATAATGATCTTAGGCCGGCTACTTTGAACTTCAATCATGCGTGTTCTACTTTGAAACTTCGACTTATATGTTTACTTTGTTAAATTATGATGCTTTTTTATATTTCTGTTAATAGATAATATATGATGTTTACAAATTCAGTATTAGGTTGTCTTGAAGAAAACTAATTCATTTTTTACGCGTGACCCGTGCAACGCACGGGTATTTCACTAGTTAACAAATGTTCAAGAAGCGGGTACCTTTTAGCAATTAACGAACACCGTTCTTGAATTTACGCGTGTGTATAAAACTAGTATCCACGCGAAAACCACCAAAGATCTAAAGTAAGAGTGCTAGGTATCATAACATCATAACACCGCCACATAAGCGCCACATCAGCTTTAACATTTTAACACCAACACGCCAAAAAACCCCGCTTATTATAACACCCTATAACACCACTCTTTTGGGACCCACTCTTTTTTTCTTTTCTATTTATTTAACCCAACTAAATATTTAATTATTTAATAAAAATACAAATTATAATTTATAAAATTAAAAACAAAAAACAAAAAGATACAATAAGCTGGGTCCATCTCCTTCTTCTACCCTTTTTCTTCTTCCTCTTTCTCTATCCACTAAAACACTCGACACACACACAAAAACACACACACACACACACAGACACACACTACACACACACACTCAATCAACACACACATTCACACACTATATAACCCACTTTTTTAAAGAAAAAGAAAAAAGAAAAAGGAAAAAGAAATGTCCAACGCCATGTTGGTGGGTTAACATCCCGCCCAACACCGTTGGCCAACACAGGTTTGCGGTACCATAACGCCGGGCAACGCCGGTCCACCTCAGCATAACGCCGGGTGAGGCGTTATGGTACCTTGCCCTCTAAGATATCTCTACTTCAACACACACAATACGTTCTTAAGCAAACAATTAAGTATGCTAGTACTAATAGTGATAAAACAATCCAACGCCATTCGATCTTGTATCATGATACACGAAAAACCCTTGAGGGTTGTATTGGGTCGATCGCAACGAAACCGTAGGGCGTGTTGGTCTTCGATCGAACGAGCTAGGACGGTGGTGAGAAAAGATACTTGTGGGTTTATGATTTTCATGTTATAAGATAAACTAATCACTATAGCCTTTTATAGCACCTAACTTGCCTGTATGGTTAGGCAATTTTTCCAACCTCTCATTTAGATTGGAAAAACAAATTGGACCTTAAGACAAAAATTAAATAATTCTCGCACTTTCATTTTCTCCATAATTACATATCAGTCCCTTGTTTTTTAACTATTAACGACTAATAAAACTTCTCATTAAATATATATGAATATTTAACGCTCGTTAAACTTTATCATTAAATATATTACGTTTAATATATTTAATATAATTGTTTTTACGTATTAACGCAGTGGTCCCCATAGGCTCGAATTAAACTTCTCAAACATATATTATTTAATCTGTGTACATATTCCTAACATCTACTTGGACTTGTATCAAAAAATGATATAATTAACTTTGATATGCGTCTAGCAAATCACTCGATGCTCCTGAAATACGAATGTGGTTTCACAAAGTCACTGATAAATGATTATGCATATTTACAATTCCCTTTGTTTTCGATACCGTGTTTAAAAATAGATTTGGATCAATAGTCATTCCATTAATTAAGATTTGTTTCTCGTAGATGTAAATTAATCAGATTACCAAAAATCATTGTGGACATATCTACATGAGTTTTTTTGGTAGTGCGTGGCACAATACATCTGATTAACCCTTACGAGAGGGCCAGTGGCTGGCATCATTATTCAATATTGAGGAACCTATTTCTTTATTGATTACAAGTGTCACGTGACATGCTTACGATCACTTTGAAAATAATCCTTATTAGCTACTTATTCGTGACAACTTAACTATATATCAAAAAGGATTATCCTACAACATGCATGACCTACTTGCATTCCTTAAGTTAAGGATTTATAAAACGGAAAAATCACTTATCAAGATTCATCTTAATGACTGCCGATCCATAAAGTGATATTCTTGTTATTTGGGGAAGTCCGATATTCATCTTTTATGATTATCATGTGAGTTTGGCTGGACACATCCTTTAATATCCAAAAAAAATATCCCAATCACTCAGATTTATGTTATTCAAACCAATATTCCATATTGTTTATCGACACGGACTAATTTAGATATATTAAATGTTATCATCAATTTAAACATCTGCAAAATATATGACACAATTTATTTAAATATAACCAACATACCAAGTATCATTATCATTAAATAAAATTGTCTTAACCAGTGTTGCAAAAATCGGCCTAAGCGGCCGATTAATCGGCCGCCTAGGCGGAATCGGTCATTAAACGCCTTGATTTTTACTAATCGGCCTAAAAAATCGGTCTGGTAAAAAATGAGTTAAAAATCGGGATTAATTTATCGGTCAACATCGGCAAAAAAAAAAAAAAAAAGAAAAAAAAAAGAATAAATACGGATATAATAATGCAAATTTCGGATCATTTGAACTATTTGAAGTTTTGAACTTTGAAATACCTTGCTATCTTTTCATATTATATCTAAAAATTTAATTTTGATATATAAAAAATCCAATACGATAATCCTCCGATTTATCCCGCATAACCGATTAGTGTCTAGGCGTTTCCCGATCCGCTCGGGTGCGTCCTTAACGATTTTTGCAACCTTGGTCTTAACGTCCCTTATCCAAATACTAAACACAGATCTACATGAAACTACTAGCTAAACGAAGTCTCATGCTCCTAGCATGTTGAGTAACCTTTCCTTTCGGTAAAGCCTTCGTAAACGGATCAGCTAGATTGTCATCTGTGTAAACTTTAAGAAGATTAATTTCACCCAATACGATGCACTCTCGAACGTAATGGTATCTTTTATGGTAGTGTCTGGCGCCCCTCTGAACCCCTGGTTCGTTGGCAATAAGAAGTGCGGTTGAATTATCGCAAAACATCTTAATTGGTTCATTTATTGTTGGTATAATACCAAGTCCTGAAATAAACTTCCTAATCCAAATAGCTTCCATTGCAGCTTCTGAAGCAGCTATGTATTCAGCTTCTGTAGCGGACATTGCAATAGTACTTTGCTTGGAGCTCTTCGAGTCTACTGCGCCTCCATTCAAAACGAAGACGTATCCTGTCTGAGATTTTATGTCATCTCTATCAGTCTCAAATCCAGCATTGTAATAGCAATCAACTCGACTTTCAGATTTCTACCATAAACTTTTTTTTGAACATCAACTTTCATTAACAAACTAGCAAGAAGCTAGAGAATTACAAGACAATAAGACTAGGGCATTTAACCCAATCAGTATATAACCTCATTTCTCCATCTCCAAATATACCACCACACAATAAAACAGATACCTTCAAAGACCCTCTTGAGCTTAGATGATAAACGCAAACTCGAAATCCAGCATGATGAATGGTTTTCACAGCATGATGAATTAATCAAATGATACAAAATACTACACTTAGAAAGTTTTAGAGAGAGAGAGAGAGAGAGAGAGAGAGAGAGAGAGGAGGGTGACATGAGGAGAGGGAGAAGAAGAGAGAAAAAGAAAGAAATATTAGATTAGAAAGAGAAGAAATCACCAACCCTTAACCCTTCCTTAGCCCTCTTTTTATAGGAAGGAAGGAGGGATTAGGAAACAATTAAGGGTTATTAAATATTACAACTAAGTCCTCTATTTGCACTATTAAATCCCTACACTATTAAACTTAGATAAATGGCCATGTAATCAACACTTTTTAGCATTTATAACAATCTTCCCCTAAGGGATGATTACAAAGGCCTTACAAACATACATGGATTAATAGTCTTGGGATGTCCTCTAACATACTCCTCTAGCCTCCTGAGCTGCTCTCTGTGCCTGAGTATCTCGTCAATCTTCTTCAGCATCTCTTTTAAACTCTTGACATCATAGTTGGTCCAGTCTCTTCCCTTCAACCTTTTGTTGCCGCTACCCAGCTTGTTCTTTGTCAACATGTCAATCAGATTTTCTTGAATCTTCACAAGTGTACCATCACAGAACTTCTTCACTTCACTTAGCTTCATGAGGGATTTTATGTTGTATTGGTTAAGAAACACGACCCCCTTATGCGTTGCAGTCATCGTGAATGGTATCCTTTAGTCGACTCCTTTGAAGAACATTGTGGGTTTGGTGAGGTTGAGAGTTCTTTGATAGCTTTCCACTCTAAGTTGAATATCTTCTACCCTGTTCTTGATTACGGTTCTCTTGATGAACATGATAAGAGCATTGTTGAAGTCTTTCACAAATTCTAATGAGAGATGGTGTAGCTTATCTTGAACCTAGAGCAAGTACATATCTTCAACATTGTTTAAGCTGAGTCTAGGAAGATCTGCATAGCTAAATTCATACTCTTGATCATCGGATCTCCTGACTACAATT
>BQNB010202062.1:0-10865 GCA_026074375.1 Tanacetum coccineum
CTTTCTTTGCTTATCTTTGATTCAATCTTTGTTTTCTTTGCTTTTCTAGTAAGCCACTTGTGCTGGCTTTAAGCTTGTATAAGCCTTAAGCCATAAGAGGCCCTCTAGGTGCTAGAAGAATAAACCCCTAAGTTGTCCCCTAAGGCTGTTTTGTATGCATTTTGGCCCAATTAGCTTAATTTGCTTTTTTTGCTTATCTGCTTATTCTCTTGGCTTATTTTTTGTTTAGGTTTGCTTATTTAGTATAGGAGCTTATCTGTTTTCACTTGTTTTTTAATTGCATTAGCTTATTTGAGCATTAAGTAGCTTAACAGTTTTCATTTTTTGCACTTAGTATAAAAACTCTATATTCTGCCTACTTTTCAGCTTATTTTTAAGTTATAAAAAAGTTTTTTTTTAAGTTGCTTAATTTTTCATAATTTATTAGTTTTAAAAAAAAAGAGTTTTATAAAAAGAGAGAGGCCAAGGGTCGAACCCTGGACCTCCCCCTTTGCACACACGATACACCTTGCACACACACTAACCACTTTGCTACAATAGCTCATCCATTCACATTTTGCTATATTAAATCTTTATGATCACTTTTTTTCCTTTTTGGGTTTATAAGCATTTTCGGCTTATTCCAGCTTATTTCAAATAAGCTGGCTACCCAGTTTTATTTTTCATACATTCTACTCCTTTCAAGCTACTTTTCTGTCTTTTTTGAGAATTTGCCAAGTTAATTTACCATTTTTTTTCTTTATAAAACAGTTTTTAATTCATTATAAATTATTAAAAAGTCAAAAAAAATATAATTCTTTTTTAGAAAATTTTATTTTATCATTTTGCATCTTGCATTTGTAGGGTTATTTTTGCAAAAAAATTGTTTTTTAAAGAACGGGTTTTAAACCCCGTTCTCGTTTTTAGGTTTTAATCACTTTTAGCTTTCGTTTTTAGTTTTCCTTTAATCGTTTTTGCATTTTAATCTTAGAAATTAGATAATCAATCCAAAAATCCTTTAAACATTCAAACGCGCGATCACAAACGTTCTCGATTTTCAATTTGCACCTCGACGGGATTACGACTTCGGGTAGGTTTTAAGGGATTGTGCTTTGGATAAAAACGAATCTTTTTAAAGCCTCTTGAAATACGTACTATTGATAAAATCCGTATATTTATATATATTTATTATCTATTTATATATACGTGTTCGGATCGAACCAATTTTAAGCGCCGTTGCCGGTGAGGTGTAATCAATTATCATTTCGTTTGAAGATTAGTTTTTGAAGACCCTTCCCTTGTGAAGTTCTCATTCCAGTTTGTGAATATTTTCTTTATTAAACATATAAAAAAACCTAAAAATAATTTTCATTTTCTTTTATTAGTATTAGTATAAGATAAAAAAATCAAGAAAAATCAAAAACATAAAAAAATTGTCCTTAATCAAGAAATAAAAATCATCATCAATATAATGCTTGCATCTTGAGCATTATCATAATAAGTTCCCGAACAAAAGATTCAAACTTGCCTTTGTGTCACTAGCGACGTACGGCTCACCTTTAAAAGTTTAACAAACTCTAAAAGGGGTATAAGGAGGGTTGTTCCGAGGAACTACGACCCTAAAGGAGAAAGGTTTTTAATAGCTTCGCGCTTTCCTACTCCTCCGCTCCTTTGTGCGTTTTTCTTTTAAAGAGCTACCGTGAAGCTTGTCGATTATTGGTTTAAGTTATTCGATCTCGTTTCGTCCATTAAAATAAATCGTGAAATTATTGAAAAAACCAAAAATATTTTTCTTTTAATCTTTTTAGTGCATGCACACTCGTTCTTCTTCTAACCTCGTTGGTAATTCTTCTTCTAATCCAACCACTTCAAACCCGAAACGTCGTAACCGTAGACGTTCTAATCAAGAGCGATTCTGTTCGCTATTGAAGTTATCACCTGTAGTTACGATGGCCGATCAACGTACTATGGCGGAATTGCTCCGTGCACCCACCGAGGGTTATGCGGAGGCAATCGTGGTTCCACCAATTCTTGCTGAGCATTTCGAGCTCAAGCATAGTCTCATTAATATGATGACTTCGGACCAATTCTTCGGACTTGAGAAAGACAATCCTCATGACCACATCCGTTGGTTCAACAAAATAACTTCCACAATCAAATACAAGGATGTGCCGAATTCAGCGATTAAGCTCATGCTTTTTCCTTTCTCTCTTGCGGGGGCAGCCCGTCGTTGGCTTGAAAAAGAACCCCCTCGTTCTATTCTCACTTGGGAAGATCTTGTGTCCAAATTCATTAACGAATTCTTTCCCCCCTCAAGAACGACAAACCTTTGAAATGAGATTTCCAACTTTCAACAAAAGTTTGATGAATCGTTTCATGAGGCGTGGGACCGATAAAAAAATCTCCTTCGTGCTTGTCCTCACCAATGGCAACACTTTCCCAGATTACCGGGATAATATTCAAGGATATGTTGCAGCAGCCCACTGGTAACTACAATCAGGGTAATTTTGGTTATCGTCCTCCAGGTGTGGCTAATCAAACAAGACCACTGAGTTTTGTTCAACAAAACCGGCAAAATAATCAAAACCGTTTTAGCCAACCTCAAGGATATAATCGAGGAAACAATTTCAATCAAAATCTAACTTATCAAGCTCTAATTCAACAAAACAAAAGTGTTCCTTTAAGTGAATTAGAGAAAATTAAGAAAATGAACGATGTTAATATAAAAGCCATGCAAGCTCAAATTAACAATGTAAAAAACGAGTTAAGGAATGAAATGGAATCTTCAATTCAAGCTTCAATGTCAAACCAAACAAACGAGCTTAAGAACTTGATGGCTAGCTTTTTCCAAATGAACACCGCTTCTACTTCGGGTATAGGATCTCTCCCTAGCAACACCGTTGCTAACCCGAAGGGTGAATTAAAAGCCATTACCACTCGAAGTGGTCTTGTTCTTGATGGAGCTACCGTTCCAATGCCTCCTCTATTCATTAATCCAGAGGAGGATGAACATGTTAAGGAGACTTTAACATACCCAAAACATGGTGAGTATACAATTAAGGTCCCACCTCCTCTCGTCTAAAAAGCTAAACCTCCTTCTCAAAGAAACTTTGTGATTCACCAAAGGGATCCTCGTTACCCTCATATTCCTTATCCCTTTAGAATGAACCAGGAAAAACAAAAAGAAAAAGATGAAGTCCAAATCCACAAATTTTGGCACATGTTTAAACAACTTCACATCAATATCTCTCTTGCCGATGCTTTGATTCTAATCCCGAAATACCAAAAAATGCTTAGTATCTCCTTTCCAACAAGGAGAAGTTATAGTTATTGGTAAACACCACCCCCTCGTTGAAAAATTGCTCAGCGGTTATCCTTAAGAAGTACCCGAAAAGCTAGGTGACCCTGGGAAATTTCTCATTCCGTGTGGTTTTAGTGAGCTCAAGTGCACAAAGCCCTAGCTCCAATCTAGGTGATAGCATCAACTGATGCCACTTCGGTTTGGAAAATGTGTTGGATTACCCTAGCTTATTTCACACAAATGGACCCTTGATCTTGCTAATCGTGAGATTTGTACTCCGGTCGGAATTGCAAGAGATGTCTTTGTTCCGGTTGGAAAGTTCACATTCCCGCTGATTTAGTCATTGTTGATTATGTGGAGCGATCTTTCTTAAAATTTTAGATTTTTTTTTCTTTTTTTTTTTTTCTCGTGTCCCCCTCATCTTGCTTGATTGAGTTAACGGAGAAGAAAATTGATTCTCCGTGTCAGTATTGAAGGACTAATCTTGAACATTGAGACATTGATACTTCAACTATTTCAAACGAACCCTCTTCTACAATCAAATTTCAAAAATGTGGGTTTGATGTCTATAATGTTTCTACTGAGGAATATCATGAAGATTTGTTTGCAACAAATCATCCAAGTGGCAATCCCACTTCTTCTCTTACTTCTCATACCGATTTAACTTCACCGGAAGTTATCAATCCATCGAGTGGCAATCCCACTCCGATTTCGGAACCCGTGACCAAGTCTTCTTCTTCTTCCCCCACACTTACTTCCATCGAAGAAAGTGATTTAATTTGGGAAGAATTCAAAGCTTATCTCGCAAGTGATTCATTTCCACCAGGAAATAGTAATCCTTCATCTCCTCTCCCTCCTTTTCATAATTCTTTAAGTGGCAGTACCACTTCTTCTTCACCTAGTCTCCCGATTTCTGAGACTAGCGACTATTTTCTTGAGGAGTTCGCCGATGAACTCGCTCATATCACATTTCCACCGGGAAATGATGATCTTCCCTTTGATGCCGAATCCGATCTTCGAGAAATAGAGTATTTGCTTAACCATGATCCTATCAAGGAAATGGATTCTATTCTCGAAGATTCGGTTGATGAAAATTCTCTTGATGACAATCTTGATGTACCATTCTAGAGATTGTTCACCGATGAACTCCCCCCCCCCCCCCCCCCCCCCCCCCCCCCCCCCCCCCCATGCTCTTGATTACTCATCCCCACCATTATGGGATGATTATGATGATGACCTTTTTGATCATGAGACCGTTAATGATGATACTCATGATGATCCATTTGACTTCAAGGAAGAGAAAATCAAAGAGTCTAAAATCTTGATTGATGAACTTGATCTTCCTAAATCAAATAATGTCCTTCCTTTTCTCGAGTGTGACTCGGTTTTCTATGAGGATTTTTTCGAGGTTGATGCTTTGCCTTAGACCAACAACGAGGACAAGATATTTAATCCGGGTATACTCATTCATGGGAACCTCTTTGAAGTCACCAACTTTGCAACACCAAATAAGAATGTAAAGAAGGCCACTAATGCTTCTTTAATTCTTGAGGATTTTAATCCTCCTCTTTCTCTTTATGAACTTCCGTTCCACAAAGAAGTTCCCGGGCTAGGAGCTTTACTCTCGTTTTCACCCAAAAATGAGGAAAAAGTCAACAATCCTGGGATTCTAACTTCTAAAAGAGTTCATACCTCTCTTCTCCCAGAACTATCTCATCAGAGCACTAAAGCTTTCAAAGTCACCAAAAATCTTGAAAGCCCGATGGAGATTTTTCCTTGCTCTTACCAAGAGGACATCCGAGTCTTGGATGTTTCGTGTTTCCACTTCTATCCCCCTTGACAACTCAAGTATGGGGGATTGTGTCAAGCTAAGTGACCTAAAACAAGCGCTTCGTGGGAGGCACCCCATGCTTATCCTAGTATTATCATAGTAGTATGCTAGTTATGTAGTAATGAATAAGTGTTTGTGTGTTGTGTTGAGGCTCACCCCTTTCCTTTTCCGTGTTTTATGTTTTGTGTTGTATTGTCCAGGAATTCCCAGATTTTTAAAGCCTCTCGTGCTCGCGGTTTTTGTCCTTTGATCACAAGAGCTTTACATCCTCAACTTTATTTGGGAAATCCGATATCCAAATCTTATTGACTAACGTTTATCTTTAAGCATACTTAATAAACGGCTTAGGATTTATGTAGAGACCCTTCGTAAAACATTGAGGACAATGTTTAGTCCTAGTATGGGGGGGATCTTCGATTTGATTATGCCTGCAGTCGTTGTTTTCTCGTAATCCCGTTTTTACCACCAAAATTTTTGAAAAATACCAAAAAAATGAAAAAATTTAAAAAATTTTAAAAAATAAAATAAGTGTTTTGTCACAATTTTGACTTTCCTGCTAGGTAGAATAAGAGTAAATTTTGACTCGATCGAGTGTGTCGATGTAACACCCCCATTTTCATATATCAGCGGAAGGGTCATTTGGGGTGCTACGTGTTAGCACAATAACTCAAATCATAGAAAACGACTCAAAAAGAGACGTTTTAAGAAAATTTCATTCATTCGAATAATAAAAGTTTACATCACGGTCCCCAAATAAGTTTCACAACATCATACAATGTTTTA
Organism: Tanacetum coccineum; assembly: GCA_026074375.1. NCBI lineage: Eukaryota > Viridiplantae > Streptophyta > Magnoliopsida > Asterales > Asteraceae > Tanacetum > Tanacetum coccineum. Next base: position 5,895 of record BQNB010202062.1, read on the forward strand.
CAAAACGTTTTCGAATGAATAATTATATAAAAATTTTCCGAACACAAGTATCATTTTTCAAAATATTCAAGATATAACGATGTGGATCAGACATCGTTATAGGGGGATTATTATAAGCCTCATGACATCGAACCTTACCATATATTCAGTAATTTTGCCCACTATACACCCTCGCTATGAGTGTCTCTTATTCTCTATACAATGCATCCGTGGTGTTATGTTCCCAACACAAGACGATAGCTAGTCGTCACGGATCGGAGGTGGTAATCTCCAAATAGTACTATTTCATGTATAAGCGTATGCCTTATTCCCGGCAATTAACAATTCATGATATTTCCGCGGGACTTTTTATTTAGCGAGTTAAAGCTAACTTATAATAATCAAGGCTACTAGCATACATTCGGGTCCCTTGTGTTCTATTTTAAAAACAAGCATGTTATCTCCCTCGCGGGTTTCTAAAACAATTAAAATGTAAAAATGCGAGGCTATGAACTCACTTGATAATGTCGGAAGAAAATAGATCGGCGATAAACGAACTCGGTCGTCGGCACGAGGTGGTTCAAAGCCTGGGTCACTTGGCGATGAGGTTGGGATGTGCCGAGACGAAAGTCGCTACATGGGATGATCTCGCCTTTAAACTCATTATTCTCGGGTGGAACGTGAAGCATAGAATTTTGCATAAAAAACGTTGATCCATGGTTGAAATTCGCAATGGCACATTCACCATATATATAATAATTGCCGGGAGTGAAAAGTTCACAAGTTACAAATATGAGTAGTCTTAGCATCTTAACTTGTATTTAATGGTGATTTTGTTTTAAGCTTGGTTTGGAATAAGTGAAAAGTCGGGAACGATGAATTGATTTATCCTTTTTGGGGCATTTAGCGATTGTAACGATTCTTGTTCTATGATCCCTAAAGTTATAAAAATAACGAGGAGTCAATATGTTAGTTAGTGACTTAATATGAAGTATACAAAAAAAAATGAGGAAAAATAAAAAAGAACAAAAATTTGTGTAGGAAATAAGTGTGTAAACGGGGGCTTTTCAAAACTTATAATTCTAACTTTTCCCTTGATGACGCTTAGCTACTTTTCGAGGGTGTTTTGTCGAGGGGGGATCGAGATTCTTAGTTTTCTAAGTGCTTACTTATAGCATTACGTGAGGACACGCAATAGTTTAGTATGGGGGATTTTGGTATGTGCTTAATTACACATACCCTTTTCCATTAAAACCGGACTGAAATGACCAAAAATGTACCAAAAATACTTTGTATTTGTATGTTTTCATTTATATTGTGCAGGAAACGGATATCCGAGAAAAGGACGAAAAATCAAGCAAAAACGAACAAAACCAAGCACGGAATTGAAAGGCGTGAAAAGACAAAGTCAAACCAAAGCCAAAGTCAACAAAAGTCAAAGCAAAGTCAAACCCAAGAAGTCAACGGTCAAAGCCGAAGCCGTAACCGAAGAAATGTTAAATGGGCCCACCCGTACCCATCTAGTGGGTCGGGTCAGCCCATTTACACATATTATGAAGACATTTAAGCCCAAGTATAAATAAAAGCCCAAACTTCCTTTTTAAACCAAACCGGCTCAAAACCTATATCAATGGCCCAACACAGTTTAACCCCGTTAGCCTTTTAAATACCCCTTAACTGGTTGTTATATCACAAGGACCATGAGTGTAATAACTCTATACACTTTGGAGGGCTGATTCTGCCCACTTTCCTAAACTTTTATCACACAAAGGACTGCCACTGCAAACAATGTATACAAGTTAGAGGGTCTTTTGTGCCATCTTTCCAAACATCTCCCTACCACAATACCAAACAAACAGTTGGGTAAATTTTACCCGCCCAAAATCATAAAGGGTACTATTCCCTTGTCTATTTTCTCCTACAACCTGCTCCTCACTCTCACTCGCACCCCAAAACCCATTTAAACCCACTTTATCCCCACCTCACTAAACACCAAACACTGCTGGCAATCCCTTAAATTTCTTATTGGACATAAAGATCAATGGCTGTGATTATTTACCTTGGGCACAAAGAATAGATGAAGGGCCAAGATTGCTTTGAAGGGTTCTTCTCACACAACAAACACACAAGCTTGAGGCACTCAGCAAACAAGCACAAGTGAAGACCTTAGCTTTTAGTATAAACAGAACATTCTGTAGTTCCATTTGTATAGGGGTCGAAAATTTTGTAAAGTGAAAGCTTGTAAACCAAAAATTTGTCCATCTTAATATATTGTCTTTTTATTTACTGTCATTTAAATTTTAGTCATTTAAATACTTGTTCTTAAATTATTGTCATTTACATGTTTTACTAAATACTTGTCATTTATCTTACATTGTTAAGCCTCTTTCATTTTCTGTCAAAAAAAAGTCAAAAATCCAAGAAAATCACAAAAAGAAATCAAAAGGAGCAAGGTAAATTAAGGAAGGCCTTGGGTTTAGAGCTTATGGTAAAGCCCCACATGGAAGTTTCTTAAGCTTTTGAAAGCTTATTTATTTGCCATAAAAGCTAAGGACCCTTTGTAAGTTTCCTTTTTTACATTTTTGCTTTTTACTGTAGCAGTGCTTATTTGTTCGCTTTTTTCTGTCTTTTATGGTTATTTTATGTTCTTTATGCTTGTTTATGTTTGTTAATTGCTTATTATGTGCTTGTTTAAGCTGTGCTTATTATGTGCTTATTATGTACTTGTTCTTATTATGTGGCTTTACTTGCTTTTTTTGCTTAGTGCTTATTAGCTTATTTGAGTGCTTGTTTTCATTTGAACTTTGCTTATTTATGCTTTACATTGCATGTTCTTTATCTGTTTTAAAGTCTCTGTGTTTAAATCTTGTTAAAATAGCTTTAAATATTGACTTTTAAGCTAATAGTGGTGTTGGGCTATAACAGCCAAAAAGGGTCAAAATGGTTTACTAAAAGCTTTGGTTCATTGGTCTCTTTTGGGCCACCTTTATAACTGTTTTTCAGAGGAATTTTTCCAAGATTTTAAGTCTTAAAGTTGTTTTAAGTTTTTTTTTATGTTGTCTTTAAATCTGTTGGACCAAAACAGGTTTGAAGTGCTTATTGGGTAAAAGCTTTTAAAACCAGCTTTTGAGCTTTGATTTTGTGTCAATCTTGTGTGTCAAATGCAATAGCAAAGTTCTTTTGGTTTCCTTTTCTTTTTATCAAAATCTGTTTAAGTTTTTGTCAAGTAAATTTCAGTATAAAACTACCCTTTTCCTTTTCAATTTTGAGTTACTAAAAATGGTTTTAGGTTTTTAGAGTTTTAGCTTTCAAAATTTTTAGCATAAGCTCATTTTAGGCCACACTCCATCTATTTTTGCTTAGTCTTGATTTTGGAGCTTATTTGGTTGCTTATTCTTAAGCCTGCTTATGCCCCTTTGTCTTTTCTAAACTGCATATCTTTGTGACAGCCTTCTTGTCAGCTTCTTTCTTTGCTTATCTTTGATTCAATCTTTGTTTTCTTTGTTTTTCTAGTAAGCCACTTGTGCTGGCTTTAAGCTTGTATAAGCCTTAAGCCATAGGAGACCCTCTAGGTGCTAGAAGAATAAGCCCCTAAGTTGTCCCCTAAGGTTGTTTTGTATGCATTTTAGCCCAATTAGCTTAATTTGCTTTTTCTGCTTATTCTATTGGCTTATTTTTTGTTTAGGTTTGCTTATTTAGTATAGGAGCTTATCTGTTTTCACTTGTTTTTGAATTGCATTAGCTTATTTGAGCATTAAGTAGCTTAACAGTTTTCATTTTTTGCACTTAGTATAAAAACTCTATATTCTGCCTACTTTTTAGCTTATTTTCCTGCTTATTTTTAAGTTATAAAAAAGTTTTTTTTAAGTTGCTTAATTTTTCATAATTTATAAGTTTTTAAAAAAAAGAGTTTTATAAAAAGAGAGAGGCCAAGGGTCGAACCCTGGACCTCCCCCTTTGCACACACGATACACCTTGCACACACACTAACCACTTTGCTACAATATCTCATCATTCACATTTTGCTATATTAAATCTTTATGGTCACTTTTTCCTTTTTGGGTTTATAAGCATTTTTGGCTTATTCCAGCTTATTTCAAATAAGCTGGCTACCCAATTTTATTTTTCATACATTCTACTCCTTTCTAGCTACTTTTCTGTATTTTTTGAGAATTTTCCAAGTTAATTTACCATTTTTAATCATTTTTTTTATAAAACAGTTTTTAATTCATTATAAATTATTAAAAAGTCAAAAAAATATAATTCTTTTTTAGAAAATTTTATTTTATCATTTTGCATCTAGGAAAATTATTTTTGCATTTGTAGGGTTATTTTTTCAAAATTTCGTTTTTTAAAGAACGGGTTTCGAACCCCGTTCTCGTTTTTAGGTTTTAATCACTTTTAGCTTTCGTTTTTAGTTTTCCTTTAATCATTTTTGCATTTTAATCTTAGAAATTAGATAATTAATCCAAAAATCCTTTAACCATTCAAACGCGCGATCACAAACGTTCTTGATTTTTAATTTGCACCTCGACGGGATTACGACTTCGGGTAGGTTTTAAGGGATTGTGCTTTGGATAAAAGCGAATCTTTTTAAAGCCTCTTGGAATACTTACTATTGATAAAATCCGTATATTTATATATATTTATTATCTATTTATATATACGTGTTCGGATCGAACCAGGCGTATTGGGGATTTCTTGAAGTAAAGACCACGTTTGATATCTTTTAGAATCTTCGTGTATAATAAACCTCGGATATGGCGTATAGAGGCTCCTGGATACGGTGTATAGGTCTTTGATCTTCCTGGTTTCTTGCGAAATGCAGGCATGGATACGCCGTATCTTCCTTGATGGATACGGCGTATAGGATGTCAGAATCAGTTTCTTCATATTTCTTTGATAACGCCTAAATTATACATATTTTCGGCGGTGTTATTTGCATTTATTTGATCATTTCTCATGAACTTTCGGTACTTAATCAAGTATATT
>BQNB010202063.1:0-10865 GCA_026074375.1 Tanacetum coccineum
TAGTGCGATACTAGATACTCCGTTGGACGAGTATGTGCAACTAAATGTATGCAAGATGCACTCTCTAAGTGCTTGTCGGAAGCTCCCCTTGTTTGGGACACCAAGGAATTGAGTTATGGAAGTGTACTATAGAAAAAAGTTAGTAGACAAGCGCACATATACATAATAACGATGATAGCTATGTATGTAACAAGAAAGGTAATATGAGAATAGTGTTTTAACTTAAGGTTTAAAAACCCATATAGTATCCCATAGCATGATTATAAGATAAAGAAGACAAAGTTAAAAATCAATAAATTTTGATTTTTGGCGCCTGGCCTAGTGAGCCACGGATCTACCTAAATAGCCTACGGATCTACCATATGGTGGATCCGTTGGTCGCATGTTCCTACAAAATCAACCAGAACTGCAATTTGCAACCAAAATTCAAAGCACTTAGCATGTAGACACTTAAATCATGAACAATAGCAAGTAAGGGCCCAAAAAAGATAACATATCAAGTCATAAAGATGTTAAGCATCATGATAGCAAGTGTCAAAAATAATAATCTCACATAGTAAGATAGCAAAATTATTAATTATGATATCAAAAGTAGATATAGTAAAATTACATATAGTAACAGAAATCATAAAAGAGATCATGATGGCAAAAATATATATAGTAATATACTATAGGGGAACATGATATGCATGTCTTAGGTATGAGTACTCTAAAGTATGACATTTTCAAGAAATATTGAAAACTAGACACATACGATTCTATTTCAAAAAAAATAAAAAATAATAATAAATAAAAACCTAGATAAAAAGAACCAAGACACATGCTCGATGACTGAGACTCAATTGACACCAAATTATCCAAACACAACTTAAATAAACGTGAATATAATTCGTTTATAGTTTGACACACATTTGTTATGAGAACGACTTTATCCAAGATGTTATTCGGATAAGGAGTACTATTATTTTTAGAACGACACGTTCCTTAAGAGATGATTATCTACCAAAGATAATGATTTGACTTCGGATAGAATTTCGTCAAGGGTTGTATTGAGAGATTCCTAAATCCTCAAGGTTTGTTTGTTAAGCACTATGTGTGCTTTTCATGTGTGGGGTGTTATAAGAATTTTTTTTTGTAAGACTTTGGATCAAACTAAATGTTGACGATAAGGATGATTTGTTAAGAAGACATACTCCAAGTATGTTCTTAAAAGAAAGAAAAATAATAAATATTATGACATATAAAAGTAAAATGATATCAATAATATTTTAACTCGTCATGTCAAAAATATATGACAAGAATAAATAGTGAAAAATGATATGCACCTTGAAGTAAATAAAAACAATTCCATATAATGGAAAGTGGTGAAGGATGAGCGAGAACGAAGAGGGAAGGTGTTGAGATAAGGTTGATAAGGACAATTTAGAATAATATATCGTTTGCACTAACGATGACACGAGTGATTGGGTTGCATGTGTTTGGTTGTCAATGTTGACGAACAAAGGTGGATATGTGAGACGAGGTGGTAGTTCTTTCATAGTGAAAGAAAAATGAAAGACACAACAATGTGGTGACTCAATAACACTTGAAGATTGACTATCTTCTTTATGCTTCACTCTCTAGTAAGTGGAAACAAACTAAAAGACTCAATTGTGGAAAAAATGAAAGGATCACTTGTAATGGTTATTGGATAAGTGTGAAGTGTTCTTGAAGAGATAATTTCTTTGGTATGAGAGTTTGAAAGTGAGGACCAATATTTGGTGGTGAAGGTGATCAAGTTGGTGAAATGTTCTTGATGTCAAGATTGTGTAGGGATACATTTTGAGTATGATGTTTGTGAGGATTAAAAGTTGTTGAACTAACTATTACTATCAAGAGTAACGTATAGTTGTTAGGTTTGATTGTATGGTTAAAGTGTTTCTTGTGAGGTTTGGGTATGTGAAAGTATTAATTACTATTAAGAGTGAAGTATAGTAATAGGGTTTGTGTATGATCGACATATGAGTCAAAGGTTCTTTCACAATCAAGAGTGAAGTATACGTGCAAGGTTTTGTGTTGAAGTATTCTTGGTACACTAACTATCTATTACCATCAAGAGTAGATTGTAGTTGTAATGTTTGAGTGTGTGGTAGACGACGTTCTTGTAAGGTTGACTTAATGATGGAAGGTTGCAGTAACGAGGATATTCAAAAAAGTGAAGTGTTCTTGTCTTGAGGAGGTATTGATCCTAATAGTAAAGTTAGGGTAAGTGATTAAAACTAGTTGTGGTTTATGTGAATGTTGTGTACTTATGTATTAGAGTAAAAGTTGAGTGTTCTTGTGAGTTGGTTTCTAGTGGATAAGAATCACATTTGTGAATTTTTAAGAATATTTGGTGAAAGACTATATGTGAACGAGTATGTTTTCCCTTCTACTTAATTCATGCTCATCCGGACATAACGTGTCGAATAATAAAAATAAATAAAGAAGAAAACAAACGATGACGAAAGCGATGAGCTTGAGAATGTCAAAAAGGATGATGGTTAGCACATGACGATCTTCAACCGTGAAGTCATGTAGCTCTTCTTAAGCATTGCTAATGTTCATAGAACAATCACATGATGAGGTATGAGGTTATCTTAAAGGTGGTAGCGGAAATGGCGGAGAGAAGATATTAGCATCTATATAGTGGTAGAAGTGTGATTGAGATTTCCGTGTAATGAGTTAGGTATGAAAAATGAGTGATATAACCATTTATGGTTATGGATCATATCCCTAAAGATAGGAGATGGTTGATATAGTAACGAAAGAGTAGGAATGAGTTACTATGAGGAGTATTGGGTATTTAACCGTTTACGACGAGGGACAGAAAATATATTTCGTGAAGAAAAGAATCAAGTAAATAAATAAGATAATGATCAAAGTGATCTAAACTAAAATACTTAGATTTGTAATGTGAACGCGAGGAAAAATATTCTAGTGAGGAAATATATACTAGGTGCATAGGACATATAGGATTTAAAGATGCAAGTTTAACTGATCATGCATCAACATAATAATCAACGAGATTGATATGTAAGACTATATGATATATATAAGTTAATTGGTATACATCAAACATAGTGTATGTACATAATTAACACATAAGTCATGACAATGACACATTCAAACATAATTATTTTAATTGCAATTGTCATGTAAAACATGTTAGAATTTAGCATCATGTTTTATTTAGATAAACTAAGAGATATTTTTTTCAAATTATTAGAAAAGGACAAACGAATTTATAATAGACATGCATTCAATAGCTAAGCATATAAACCTTAAGCATAGAGATAATCATAAAGTCATATAATTGCATTACATCAGATCAAGTTATCATTACGAAACATCAAAGCACATATGTGAGGTGTAGGTTGTCTAGATTGACTAGAGAAAAACCTAATTTCTACTTGCTTAGTGTGGACTCCTAATAAGATACAAACCCTTAGGGATTAAGACGATTATGTATGTGTACTTGATAAGTTTTAGTGATACGAGGTAATACTCTAAACGTAAAAGACACTAAGTCACTTAAGCGTATTTATCATATCAATCAAATATATTGATGTACGACACTATGTGACGTCTATATGTTTATCTAGATAGACGGACCTAATGATATAGGGAGGGTGCACAAGAAAGACACGTAGATCAAATAAAAGCTCACATAAAACAATGATTACGTCACATATATATCATACAAAACATGTTAGCATTTAGCATTTAATAACACATATCATAAATATAAATTTATAGATATTAAATCGGGATTGCTAACCAAAAACAAATCCATCTAAATAATTATGCATTCAACAATTAAGCAAGTAATCATTGATTATCAAACTAGCATGAAGATAATATAATCATATTTCACGAGAACAAGTTAACATTTTGAAATCACAAAAATACGTATGCGATGTGCAAGTAGTCTAGGTCGACTAAGGAGAATCCTAATTACTACTTGTTTAATGAGCAATCCTAATGAAATACAAAGTTCATCAATGTAGACTAACATTAGGCATATTTAGAAAGAGCCATTTAATCAAGTTAGAGAATGAATATGAGACTATCACTAGTGGTGCTCAATTGAGGCTAAACACGACCATTTTTATGGGTTATACCACGAACCCAACTTCCTTCCCGGAAGCAATTCAACCGTTAGGTTAAATTGAATTTCTAGTGCAATAGATTCTCCAGTAGTCATTCTCATTTTAGAATAAAATAGAATTCCCGCATTTTCCTAATGAAGTGTAGCAAAGATGAAATTTGCATTGTCCACTAATACTTGTCCTAATATGACTCAACTAATATGTTTCAATTCCGGTTCTCATAATCCTAATCATGACGTGTACAATTCTAGGGTTAAGTAAGAGAGCAAGCAAGATGTCGTGAGTTTAAACAAGATTGAGTCTTCTAGGACTTAGGAGTATACTTAAGTGTGACAAGGTGGAATGTGCTACATTAAAGCGTTCTAAGAATGCACCTTTGCATATCTTTTTGAAAGTAATCTTATTAAGGTTATTTACCTCAATAGATATTGTGAATATTCAATTGTAGAAATTATGATGTACTAAAGGTTAGTTATATGTATGTTAGACCTTAGACAAGTGCAAAAAGATAAAAGGAAGATATTCAAATTTAATGACCACGGACGGATCTACCTAAATCAAAGACGGATCTCCCTATGGAGGATCCGTAGGTCGCAGAGTTGTCTGAAAACAGACAGAACACGATTTCCTGTTATTTGGGCGATGGTGTTAACTTTTTAGTAATGGGAGAAGCTTATATATGTTATAAGGGTTCTTGGTTTGAACTTTCGGATTCGACCTCCAAGTTTTGAGCGTAACGTGGAAGTTGTCGTGAATTTCCCGATGGAATTTCAACGATGTCAATCCTACTAGGAGTGTGTTAGCTTTTAGCATATTTTTGACCATTGCTAATAACACAAGCATTATGAACATTTAGACGTAACAAAGCATCGTCAATACAAGTGTGAATTGCAATTCGATGATTATTCTTTTCGTCTTATGATCGATTTCGTAATTTCATGTAATAACTAAAAATAGTTAAACATGTAGACTCGGAAAATATCTATGGTCATTTTATTGATATTTCCGTTATCTAGATAAATTCTAATCTCGACTCCATGTTCATATTTCGAACATTTGTAATTGGATAGAATAATGAGATTAATTATCGTTTGAATAATAATCATCTTTATATTCGAAGTCCACTTACGATCACTTATAGAAAGAAAGCAAAATAATGGTTTATAGAATATGTTCCATAATTCCTAATCCTAATCTTAGATAATTGAATTGTTCTCGTTTTAAATACTTAGTTAAAAATAATGTTATGCTTATTTGGTATAGAGAGAAAAGGTTATAACAAAAAGTGGATTTGAGTCTTGATTCGTGCTTTTGAATTGTATGAGCAAAGTTACATATATTGTGCATTTGCTCGTGTTTGGTTTTTCGGAAATGACAACTTTACCAAATGCATTGCAAGGTAAATTACTTGAATATCTCGGACGAAACATCCAAGTCGTCAATCCTACTTTGACGTGCATTTTAAACATGTTATTATTAATAATAGGAACACACCTATTGGACATGTAGACTCAATATAACATCATTATCACAAGTGTGAGTTATGAACCGATGTATATTCTTTTCGTCTTTGAAAGGGATGACATTATTTTCATATCAACCTAGTGTGATTGAGTATGTAGATTCGAGATAATATCTTTTGTTATGGTTTTGATATAATCTTGAAGCTAGACAAATAATGAATCCGATTTCATATCCAAACTCAAAAGAACTTGTCAATTAGATTCGAAAGATAATATCAATCAAAATTTAAATAATTAATCGATATATGTATATCCAAAATATTTGTTGACCCTCACTAACACTCTTTTAAAAGAAAAGAAATAAATATTTTCCTAATGTGTTTTATTAAGACTAATACTAGTCTTAAGTGTGAGATCATTTAAAATGATGAGTTTACTTGTTTCTTTGGTATTGTCGTATATTTTATATGTGAGAAAAACTTATTAGTTATTATGCACAATATGCTTAGATTTTGACTTCTAAAGAGTTCACAAAATTATCTTAGTCATTTTTTAAGCATTACGAATCTTTTTCCAAACTACTACATGTTTATATAATATTTTCACGCTTTTGACAAGAGTGAATTAGACTAATGCAAACACAAACTAAGTTTTAAAACACATTTTTCTTTTCTTATATACTAATGTGTTATTATGATATTTTCTCTTGTTTAGACAACCCATGTTTAAGCAAGATAATAGGATGACATATCCTAGAGACTTTCTTGAGACTTTGATAAAATAAAAATGTTTAATATATGGTGGTGACACATTTTATAACATGAACTAGTAACACGATAATCGTGCAAGATAATATTTTTCAAAAGGTTTGACAAACCTGCTTAGCTCTTAATCCTAAGTGGTTTAACCTAAACTATAGGATTTACAAAATGTTGATATAACATTTGTAAACATAATGATCTATACCTATATGCAATGCAAAAGCAATTTCTCAACTTAGTGCAAGAGATCTATTGTAAGATCAATTGACGCATATACATGAACACTATTAAATAACGCACATGACGAAATTATGCTAATCAACAAAGAAGCTCAACTACAAATGAAATAAGCATACAAGAGGTTAATTAACAATATTAAGATGCAAAGTAGAACAAATAATCATTTAGCATAACACACATAAATAGTACACTTCGTTTTGTGTATTAAATATAACAACGTATACATAGCTTGATTTTATTTGTAAATAAATTAGTTTTCTTCCATTAGTAAGTATGAAAAATACATTTACTTTCCAATGATAAAATACACCAACTTTTATAGGAATTTTTTGACTTGGAGAAGCCTCTTTTGTCTAATGCATTAATAGGGTGTTTGGATAAAAGGGTGTTTGGATAAAAGGGATGCTTGAATAAAAGCATGCACCAACTAGTTTCCCTCCATCTTCTAGAAGCTTAATTCAAATTTGAATTAGCTAGTTTCCCTTCATCTTCTAGAAGCTTTGATCCCTCCATCTTCTAGAAGTTTTGATTGGGACTTGATGGGCCTTAATAGGCCGAACTCTATTGGGCCTTATTGGGCTAGCCCGTTTTCTTGGCTCGATCCAACTAGTGAAGCCCATATGAGTAAGAGTCTCGGAATGTCGATGTTGAGAGGTGTTGATGAATGTATGCATTGATGAGTTGTGATCACGCGTAACTTGCACATTTTACGTTATGTATTTCAAGTTACTTGTTTGTCATTATTAAAACCAAAGGACTTGTTTAGTTTAAATATCGTAATATTTGCACTAAAATTTGTCTTTGAACAACTTATCAGACACCCCCTTTATTGAATACTTATTAGCTTTTTAGCTAAAAAAAGTCTGATTTGATTTTAATGAAGTGTTAGATGTCTTAAAAAAGCTTAGCCAAACGCCCTGCAAGTGTTGATATAAACGCCTCGCAAGCTTAACCATAGGTCAAGGTTTCACACTAAAGGTATATAATCCGTTCTTTTAGTATTCATTTTTTCTCAAAGTATATATCGTATTTATATTAAATTACAATACGATGAGTTTATGCAGTTGCATTAAGTGTTTTTACAAGAAACGAACAGCTACTAGAGGTAGGATAAAGAAACTTTTTAAGCTTGAGTTATGTTTCACCTTATTATAATTTGTATGCTATCTAACTTTTTTTTAACGGCAATTTATTCAAACAAAAACTAGCAAGGAGCTAGAATTACAAAGAGACAAGATAAGGGTTTTTGAGCCAATCGTTCCAACTAAACGAGGCTTTACAACGATATCTACACCAATAGTACGACCTAGAAACTATTTCATCAAAAATTGTCGCCTTCAGTGGTTTCTTGGACTCAAAGAGAAGTTTGTTCCGAAAAGACCATATGTGCCACCACGAAACGTAAAAAACGCCTTCAAGAATATTCCATTTATTTTGAAAACTAGAGCGGCGTGGCTCTAGGTACCATTGTGGAATGTAGAGAGGGGGGGGGGGGGGGGTGAATAATTTCCTTTATAAAATTAGACTTTTATATTCAAACAAACAATCACGTTTATATACAACAACTATACTAAATAACATAAACAAAGCATATCACCAAAACAATATACAACACAAAATAGATGCAATGCAAATATATTTAAAGCGATAAATGCAAATATAATTGTAAAAGATAAGTAAAAGAAAAGTGCAAATCTGGACACGATGATTTATAATGGTTCTGGTACGAAGTCTCTTCGCCCTACTCCCACTCTTGAGTACCAACTCGAGAGTTATTCATAAAATCAACAAACTCCTTTAAGGGGAGAAAACACCACAACGTCGCTTAACTTTTATCCGGTACTAATAATAAATACGAGTCCTACTTCGAGTAGAACCAAAACCTGACGTGCTTAACTTTCTCGTGTCTTAAGCTTAAATACCGAGTCCATTTGGGACCAACCAAACCGGTATGTTTTATTGCCAACATAAAACACATTGTGGTTTTATGGCCTAAACCACATAAACACATAACATCTAGTTTGTTTGTATAATGATTGATACACAAATGTGTATATGATGATCCCAAGACATACTTGTTCAATTGATGTAAAAGCCTCTTTAAAACTAAGTTCACTAGCATGTGTTGTTGAGAGATGCAAGTCTTTGGCTTGTTGTGATAGATTTCATATATGTAGGTATTGGTGGTGAAGGAATGGCAAGAATCTTTAAAGCTTGCTTGAATGAAGGATCATGTAGAATCATGCTTGCAACAAATGAAAGTTAGAAGCATTATGATCATGGGTTATTGGGGTTTTGATGACATGATTAATTGTTTTTTTACATTATAAAAACTTGTTTATAATAATCCTAAATGTGTGTAATAATGTGGAAGAAAGGTTGTGAAAAGCTTGGGTGAAAAACTAAGAATTTTGGTGTATTATTTCTGAAAACTAAAAACTTGGTCGTCAAGGTGCCACGGATCCAGGGATGGTGGATCCGTGGGTCGCACGGTCCAATTTCAAAATTGTTAGAAATCTTTTTAATTTTTTTTGCTTACATCTTATTGTGCTTATAAAATCTGATTTGATCTTGTTCTAGAAGGAAAGTCAATTTTAACATTAAAAAGGAAAGATTTGTAAGATATGATATATCTTATAAGATTTGTTTTCAAAAGTGGTTAATCCTAATTTTTCTTATTCAGTAATGTGATTAATCATTATTAAGTAAATGATTACCTAAAAGCATTTGTTTAGTGGTGATGTATGTAAACTTAAAAAGGTTTATTAAAAATGACTTCATGATAAAATGAGTTTTAATCATTAGGCTAGTTTGTAAAAACGTGTTAATCATTTTTAACGGTTTGTTAAATGGGTTGATCATAATGCAACTTAACAAACATATTCGTACCTTTTGTTGAAGCATGAGTAGACTCGAGACGTCGAGAGGTGTTGATGAATATATGCGTTGATGAGTTGTGGTCACGCGTAACTTGCACATTTTATGTTATGTATTACAAGTTACTTGTTTGTCATTATTAAAACCAAATGACTTGTTTAGTTTAAATATCGTAATATTTGCACCAACACAAAGCGAAAATGAGATTGTAGTTTACTATTACTGATTTTTTTTCTATTAGTAAAGTAGCTAGATTGGTTTTATAAATGTCTAATTTCATTCTATTCGAACATGCAGGTATTGTTGTTAATGAGAAATCTCACCGTCAACTTGTCAAATCCGGACTTCAAACCAATGATAATCATGTCCTTTTCGTGAGCCTCTATGCGCACTTCGTATCACAATTTTTTTATTAAAAGTTTCCTTTTCCATGAAAGTCCTTTTTAAGTTTCCTTTTAATTGGCCTATTGATCATGCAAGTAACTCAATGAAAATAAATTCCACTCTTAATTGTATGTAAAAGGCTGAGATGTCACTATAGAAGATCTTGCTGCCAAGTGTTAAATCATTCAGCCAATTGATGCTTCAAGTGTCTGCTTCCTCCATATAGTATAGATATACCATGGAGATCCTTAACAGATATTTAGCGAAAAGATGTACGATGCTAAATATATAAATTTCTAAAATTACTTTATGAGTTCACCGCTAGGAGAGGAAAAAAGCATCAACTTACTAAAAGACACACATACGAAAAACCACTACTATTATTGGAGAACCAAAGAACAACAAAATGCTTGTTTCGCCTTTTAGTTAGCAAAGGACACTATTTCTGTTATCCTTATTGATTGTAGCATTAATCATGTTCTTATTACTTTGATATTAAGAACCTGCTTGGGATGATTAGTACACGAGAGGGGTGTTTGTTTCGGCTTATGAAACATAAGCCCATATAGGCTTATATTTCATAAACCTCAATTTTCTGGCTTATTTTGAGACTTATGGGCTTATATAAGTTTATCATATCATAATAAACTTACATAAGCCCACAAGTCTCAAAATAAGCCAAAAAATTAAGGCTTATGAAATATAAGCTCAAATGGGCTTATGTTTCATGAGCCAAAACAAACACTCTCGAGGTCCATAAAAAATGCCCCTTCATGTAGGCCAAGGAAACTTCATATTATTTGGCCAACCGACATGGCCATTAAGTAGTTGATATCACCTACTAGAATTCAAACCTTAGACCTGCTGCTTCTTGTTTCACATCCAAGTGAATTACTGATAAGTGTAAAATACACATATCCGTTAATACCTAAAATGACCCAATTAAACCCAAAACAGACTAAAAATGGCAAAAATATACTTGTTTTTGTGTTTTGTGTGTGCAGGTACGG
>BQNB010202066.1:0-10865 GCA_026074375.1 Tanacetum coccineum
TATGAGTTCTACACGTGACCATTTATTCCGCTGCGTACTCGTGTTAATTTAATTGTTAATTAGATCATAAAACCCAACATATATGTCAATTATCAGAGATTGATGTTCTGATACAAGGATTTTATTGCAGCTTGTAGAGCTTCTTAAATCGTGTGATTGCAGAACTCTGGCCATTGGAGAAGGTGGAAATGATGTGAGAATGATCCAACAAGCCGATATTGGTGTTGGCATAAGTGGGAGAAAAGGACTACAGGCAGCAAGGGCGGCTGATTATAGTATCGGGAGTTAGATCTCAAACTCTCTTAATTAATGATTTTAGATGCCAACTGAAAAAAAATGATGGATTGGAAAGATATAAACAATTTTGTTTCTAAATTTTTTTCCATACTTTCAACAAATGTTCCCTGGTTCATTCTCTTAGGTTCTCATTGCTTTTGTAATGAATGAGGCCATGAGCGTAGTTTGGGAATTATAAATTTAATTCTATTTTTACGTCTCAGAATTATATAGAAAAGTAAACGGAAATTGATCTTGTCTCGGATTCTGTTACTTTGCAGAGTTCAGGTTCCTTAAAAGACTGATACTTGTCCATGGACGATATTCATACAACCGCACTGCGTTTCTTTCTCAATATTCATTCTATTAATCCTTACTCATATGCTTCATCCAGATATTGTAAGTTTTAAAAAAAAACAAATGTTTGATATGTTTATTCAGTTTCCAATAGTATTATTTTCTTAATAATTAAAAAATATATTTTATGCAAGCTCTGACTATAGACTTTTCAGCTTCTCGTTTGTCTCAGGTGTCTCCGGAACCAGCCTTTTCAACTCTGTAAGCCTCATGGCTTATAATGTTTTCTACACGAGTGTTCCTGTTTTAGTCAGTGTCCTTGATAAAGATCTCAGTGAAAAAACCGTTATGCAGCACCCGCACATATTATTTTACTGCCAAGCAGGGAGGTTAGAGTTCTTTTTTCGAAGGAACTAATGAGAATTTACAGTACAATTTTATCTTTATAATATAACGCAGGATTAATATTGCTGTGAAACAGGCTTCTCAATCCTACTACATTTGCTGGATGGTTTGGGCGTGCTCTTTTTCATGTAAGTGGTATTTTTTTTAGTTCACATATCATCATCAATAAAAATATGCGGTAACTAGATTTTTTTGTTGTTAGGCAATTGTTGTGTTTGCAATAAATATGCATTCATACGCCTTTGAGAAAAGCGAGATGGAGGAAGTTTCGATGGTGGCGCTCTCTGGGTGTGTTTGGTTGCAGGCCTTTGTAGTCACGTTAGAAACCAAGTAAGTTACCGCGACTCAAAGTGTGATAAACTAATCATGATGTCTTGTGATTGTGTCATTGAAATTGATTCACTTTGTTTACTGATATATGCAGCTCCTTTACGATATTGCAACATTTAGCCATATGGGGGAATCTAGTAGTTTTCTATATTATCAACTGGATTGTGAGTGCTTTGCCACGGTCTGGGATGTATACTATCATGTACCGCCTTTGTAGACAGCCAGCTTACTGGAATACCATGTTTGTAAGTAATCCTTCCATTTGTATTTCATTTTCGGACCCATAATCACATGTTAACCACATCTAGTAGTTAAATCATTGGTTATGTATGGTTTGTCTTGACACAAGTTATGCGTTTGCAGCTCATAGTAGCAGCTGGGATGGGCCCGATGCTAGCTTTGAAGTACTTCAGATACACATATAGATCAAGTAAAATCAACATTCTCCAACAAGCAGAGCGCTTGGGCGGGGCCCATTTAGACATTGGGAAACATTGAACCACAACCAAGATCATCATTGGACACTGATCTGGCCCCCATGTCAATTTCTCAATCCAAGAATGGTAGAAATTCTGTGTTTGAGCCTCTCCTCTCTGATTCACCAAGTGCCGTGAGACGGTCTTTTGGGCCAGGCGCTACATTTGATTTTTTCCAGTCCCTAAATCTTCGAGCTATCCAAGAAATAAGGACAACTAACACCTGGAGAAAAAACATTTTTCAACATTTTTAGTAGTATAAAATCATAGAACCCGTACATTATGTAAAGGTGTACTTGAGGTTAGCAATGGTTGCTTTTGGTGTATCTTTAGCATCGTTTTTCCGTTCTTTATAATCATTTCAACGTTCATATAGTTTATCCGAGTATATGAGTAAAAGATTGGTCAGAAGACTGATTTTTTTTTTAACCATGGTTTCCGACCTTTTTTGGCCGATTAATCTAAGGGATTTGAGCCCACCGCTACACAAACTCAGACCAGATAAAGCCTTTCTTTTTCAGGAGTTTGTCGTGACCACTTCAAAATGTATCATATGATATAGTCTATACTTGGAAAGGGTAATTCAGTTATCCAGTCATCTGATGTAGTCTATACTTGGAAAGGGTAATTTAATTACCACTCAAACTTGTTTTTACTATCCATTATTGACAGTTATGTTCTCTCTCCTAACGGATTACTTTCTATTTTTGTTCATATGAAAATAACACATTCACGCATTGCTTGTACTATTCTTTTGCACATATATCATGGCCTACATCTGAAAATGCGATCGTTGTCTTTATAGCGTGGACTCAAAATAAATGTCTATTGATCTATTATTGTTGTTTGGCCATCTATGCTTCCCATATACCCTTTTGTAGTTCCGTCATGATGCTAGATACAAATAGGTGTCTATCTGAAGTGAGACCGCATTTATTTTTCCAGAACGCGTACAATAGGTTTGGAAAAATACCTTAGTTGGATTTCTTAAGCAAGCCTTTTTAAGTAGATGAAATATCTGACTTAGATCGAGATTCTTGTTTTGAATTGCAGGACTGGAACTGGCAAAATTAGTGCTTGTGGTGGCAATGGGTTTGGTGGCGGGGGTGGAGGAAGAATTGCTACGGATGTATTTAGTAGGCATGAAGACCTTAAAATATATGTCCATGGTAAGAATATTACATTAGTTTGTTTGTATATAAATTATGAGTTTAGAGTTCGTATCCCTTTAAAGTTTGAAACTGAATCTGATCCTCTAAATCTGGCTTTGTTTGAACTGAATTCATTGCTATAATTCCAAATATGACTTATGAACTCCTTTTCCTTAGCTACTTGTTTCTTTTCGAATTTAATTTGTAAACTATATGCTTGCTTGCATCTAATTCCTTTTCTTATTTCCCTATAATCCTAATTACGGAGGCGAAATACTAAGGCTACAGATCCTAAGCCCAATCTGTGATAGCCACTGTAGCTAGTGATATGCATATTTCAATTCGTTTGTTTAGCATTCTCTTACGTTTTACAGTAGACGTGACAGTTTTGACCTGCACATGGATCAGTTTAGTTTATATTTTTAATGGCTCAAATGGGTTAAGTTACAGGATTCAACTAAAGAGAGGATAGTGCAAATTGGAACATCTTTCGATACCTAAGAGGAACCATTAACATGGGTCTATGGTATTCAAAGGATTCATGTATTGCACTAACAACTTTTGCAGACACGGATCACGCTGGTTGTCAAGATACCAGAAAAAAAATACTTCGAGTAGTCTACAACTATTGGGAGACAGACTAGTGAGTTGGTCGTCAAAGAAGTAAAAGAGCACCGCAATATCCAGTACGAAAGCTGAATACATCGCCTTATCCGGATCTTGTGGTCAAATCTTATGGATGAGATCACAATTGACAGATTATGGCCTTGGATTCAACAAGATTCCACTCTACTGTGATAATAAAAGTGCTATTGCCTTATGCTGCAACAACGTCCAACACTCTAGGTCCAAGCATATAGAAAAACATTTGTTAAAATAAGAGAAATATTATTTTTATGGTGTTGATTTTACATAAATATTCATTTTTCGGTTTCATTAGAAAATCATTTTCTAAGACAATTTGAACCATCAAAAAATGACTACAGCTTTTTCAATAGAAAACGGGTCATTATCTGAGGGGGAGAAAGTGTTATTGCCTATGCACGTATATGTTTCCAAGTTATGGATAATTCTTCAACTTAAGTTTGTATTAAAACATGTAGGCCTTTATGGCTCTTAGCTTATAATTATCATATGCAACAAATCAGAACCTAATAACTTGACATTTTTAGTTTATAACAGTTTTTTTATCAATATGTGTGTGTAATATGGTCTTAAAATTATGTAGATACGTCTACGAGCATATATTAATCCTCAATACTATCTTCTATTCGCTTTTCAGTTGTTTTCAAATGTTTTCGCTAAATGTTGAAGAACTAATATTCGTAAATTTAAGTATTTTGAACTTTGATTTTTTTTTTACTTTTTATAAGCCACCCGTGATTTATCACGGGTTTATAGGCTAGTCATGTAATAATCGGAAAAGGTTTTAAACAATAAACAGATCATCAATTAAAAGGGAGTTAATATTATTGTTAACTTAAATTGGACTTAAGATGTTATTGGTTTTAACTTTTAGGGGCTAAAATGGCAAATTCTAGGGATCAATATCTTAGTTAAAACATTAAGAGGCTAAACATGTTATTTCCTAAACTAGTTTTATTCTTAAGCTATGTTTAAAATGGAAGTAAAAGAAGTTAGAAAGTTTAAGGGCCAAGTCTGCCAACCAGGAAACCTTGTCCGATTAACACTTTACATATAAACACATTTATCCTTTTTCAAAATCAAAAAATCCCTCCTTCACCTACACGATTCACACGCAAGAACACTCAAATAAAAACTCAATTTCAAGACTAAGGTACACTTAGAAATTCGTCCACTACTTAAATATCATGTTTCTTAACGTAAAACACATCACACACTCGAAAATCAATGATAATCGATTTTAGGGTTCATGTGATTTTTTTGAGAAAATGATAAATTGATTGAGGGGTTTTGTTCTCCTAGGTGCGTTTAAGAAGGGTCTAAAACAATTTCGTATGGGGTTAAGGGTGATTCTTGATCTCCATAAAAAGGGTTTATGACAAAAACGTGTTAAGATTCGTGGGTTCTTGGTTAAAAGTGTTATAATTGGCTATATGTATATGTTTGAATGTCATATAACAAGAATAACTTACAAAAAATTCCATTCTTTGGCGAAAACTCAATTTGTTGTAATGAAATCCTGTTATATTTGGTTCCTTGAGTTTCGTTAATGATATTTGATCATGTTGTGATTGCCTTTCTTTTTATGGATTGTCTATAGATAGAGTGCTTTAAGATTTAGTGTGTCTCCCGGTTTCATGTTAATTTGTCTTATGGATGAGATCACAATCGACAGATTATGGCCTTGGATTCAACAAGATTCCACTCTACTGTGATAATAAAAGTGCTATTGCCTTCTTATGCTGCAACAACGTCCAACACTCTAGGTCCAAGCATATAGACAAACATTTGTTAAAATAAGAGAAATCTTATTTTTATGTTGTTGATTTTACATAAATATTCATCTTTTGGTTTCATCAGAAAATCATTTTCTAAGACAATTTGAACCATCAAATAATGACTACAGCACTTTCAGTAGAAAACGGGTCATTATCTGAGGGGAAGAAAGTGTCAAATGATCTTCTTCATAAATAATCATGTAATAATTATCTGAGGGGGAGAAAGTGTTATTGCCTCTGCACGTATGTGTTTCCAAGTTATTGATCTATTCTTCAACTTAAGTTTGTATTAGAACAGGTACGCCTTTATGGCTCTTAGCTTATTATAGTTACCATATGCAACAAACTGGAACATAATAACTCGGCATTTTTAGTCACAACACTTTTTTTTACCAATAATTGTGTGTAATATGGTTTTAACATAATGTAGATACGTCTACGAGCATATATTAATCCTCAATACCATCTTCTATTCGCTTTTCAATTGTTTTCAAATGTTTTCGCTAAATGTTGAAGAACTAATATTCGTAAATTTAAGTATTTTGAACTTTGATTTTTTTTTACTTTTTATAAGCCACCCGTGATTTATCACGGGTTTATAGGCTATTCATGTAATAATCGTAAAAGGTTTTAAACAATAATGGATCATCAATTAAAGGGAAGTTAATATTATTGTTAACTTAAATTGGACTTAAGATATTATTGGTTTTAACTTTTTTTAGGGGCTAAAATGGCAAATTCCAGGGATCGATATCTTAGTTAAAAACATTAAGGGGCTAAACATGTTATTTCCTAAACTAGTTTTATTCCTAAGCTATGTTTAAAATGGAAGTAAAAGAAGTTAGAAAGTTTAGGGGCCAAGTCTGCCAACCAGGAAACCTTGGCCGGTTAACACTTTACACACTATCCTTTTTCAAAATCAAAAAATCCCTCTCCTTTCACCTATACGATTCACACGCAAGAACATTCAAATCAAAACTCGATTTCAAGACTAAGGTACACTTAGAAATTCGTCCACTACTTCTTAAATATCATGTTTCTTAACATAAAACACATCACACACTCAAAAATCAATGAAAATCGATTTTAGGGTTCATGTGATTTTTTTGAGAAAATGATAAATTGATTGAGGGGTTTTGTTCTCCTAGGTGCGTTTAAGAAGGGTCTAAAACAGTTTCGTATGGGGTTAAGGGTGATTCTTGATCTCCATAAAAAGGGTTTATGACAAAAACGTGTTAAGATTCATGGGTTCTTGGTTAAAAGTGTTATAATTGGCTATATGTATATGTTTGAATGTCATATAACAAGAATAACTTACAAAAAATTCCATTCTTTGGCGAAAACTCAATTTGTTGTAATGAAATCCTGTTATATTTGGTTCCTTGAGTTTCGTTAATGATATTTGATCATGTTGTGATTGCCTTTCTTTTTATGGATTGCCTATAGTTAGAGTGCTTTAAGATTGAGTGTGTCTCTCGGTTTCATGTTAATTTGTCTTATGGATGAGATCACAATTGACAGATTATGGCCTTGGATTCAACAAGATTCCACTCTACTGTGATAATAAAAGTGTTATTGCCTTCTTATGCTGCAACAACGTCCAACACTCTAGGTCCAAGCATATAGACAAACATTTGTTAAAATAAGAGAAATCTTATTTTTATGTTGTTGATTTTACATAAATATTCATCTTTCGGTTTCATCAGAAAATCATTTTCTAAGACAATTTGAACCATCAAATAATGACTACAGCTCTTTCAATAGAAAACGGGTCATTATCTGAGGGGAAGAAAGTGTCAAATTATCTTCTTCATAAATAATCATGTAATAATTATCTGAGGGGGAGAAAGTGTTATTGCCTCTGCACGTATGTGTTTCCAAGTTATTGATCTATTCTTCAACTTAAGTTTGTATTAGAACAGGTACGCCTTTATGGCTCTTAGCTTATTATAGTTACCATATGCAACAAACTGGAACCTAATAACTCGACATTTTTAGTCACAATACTTTTTTTACCAATATTTGTGTGTAATATGGTTTTAACATAATGTAGATACGTCTACGAGCATATATTAATCCTCAATACTATCTTCTATTCGCTTTTCAGTTGTTTTCAAATGTTTTCGCTAAATGTTGAAGAACTAATATTCGTAAATTTAAGTATTTTGAACTTTGATTTTTTTTTTACTTTTTATAAGCCACCCGTGATTTATCACGGGTTTATAGGCTAGTCATGTAATAATCGAAAAAGGTTTTAAACAATAATGGATCATCAATTAAAGGGAAGTTAATATTATTGTTAACTTAAATTGGACTTAAGATGTTATTGGTTTTAACTTTTTTTAGGGGCTAAAATGGCAAATTCTAGGGATCGATATCTTAGTTAAAAACATTAAGGGGCTAAACATGTTATTTCCTAAACTAGTTTTATTCCTAAGCTATGTTTAAAATGGAAGTAAAAGAAGTTAGAAAGTTTAGGGGCCAAGTCTGCCAACCAGGAAACCTTGGCCGGTTAACACTTTACACACTATCCTTTTTCAAAATCAAAAAATCCCTCTCCTTTCACCTACACGATTCACACGCAAGAACACTCAAATCAAAACTCGATTTCAAGACTAAGGTACACTTAGAAATTCGTCCACTACTTCTTAAATATCATGTTTCTTAACGTAAAACACATCACACACTCGAAAATCAATGATAATCGATTTTAGGGTTCATGTGATTTTTTTTGAGAAAATGATAAATTGATTGAGGGGTTTTGTTCTCCTAGGTGCGTTTAAGAAGGGTCTAAAACAGTTTCGTATGGGGTTAAGGGTGATTCTTGATCTCCATAAAAAGGGTTTATGACAAAAACGTGTTAAGATTCGTGGGTTCTTGGTTAAAAGTGTTATAATTGGCTATATGTATATGTTTGAATGTCATATAACAAGAATAACTTACAAAAAATTCCATTCTTTGGCAAAAACTCAATTTGTTGTAATGAAATCCTGCTATATTTGGTTCCTTGAGTTTCGTTAATGATATTTGATCATGTTGTGATTGCCTTTCTTTCTATGGATTGCCTATAGTTAGAGTGCTTTAAGATTGAGTGTGTCTCCCGGTTTCATGTTAATTTGTCTTATGTGTAAATTCTTGCCTAGTAATCGTATGCCAAAATTTCAAGTAATAATAAGCCTTTGCATCTAAATTCGAACATTATGATCTAGATTGTCTTTCAGTCAAATGTATATTTGTTTGTATATGAACTGTATGTGACAAATCTTAGCAGATTCATGTCTTCTATCACTGCTCAACAAGCCAAGCTGGACCTTGAACTTGTTCCCAAGGAAAAGAGATTTGTGATTGGTAATTGCAATGGAAGACTCAATCTTGGAAAGACGAAGAAAGAAGCTACATTTCAAGTGGTCTTGGATGCACTTGCTCTTACTCCATGTTATCAGGCATTTCTCATCACTGCAGATGTTCTTGAAATCTACATGCAACTCAATCAAGGACTCTTTCTACAGATTCAGATTGGACAAGAAGAAGAGATTCAAGCTTAATTTGGAAGTTTTCAGTTTCAGATTTGTCCTAAGTTACCCCGTCAAGACTTTGATGAACTTCCTTCTAAGGAAGATATTGTGTCTTCTCAGAACTTGGCCATACTGGAAAAATCAAGAAACTCATGGATATTTTTGTGGATCAAATGCATCAACCTTGGAGAGCTTTTGCTTCTCTTATCAACAAATGTCCTGGTTTTGACAAGCTTCGTCTCTCTAGAGCTCAAATTCTCTGGGCTATGTACCATAAGAAGAATGTGGATTATGCTGAACTACTATGGGAAAGATTTCATCTATCAGATTGATAACAAAGATCACAAAAAGCAAGAGAAGATGTACTACCCTCGATTCACCAAAGTTATCATTCACCACTTTCTCACCAAAGACAAGACACTCTCGTGGAGGAACAAGATTAACATGCATACTTCCAGGGATGACTACTTGCTAAACAATTTGAGATTTGTTTCGTCTAAACAACAGTCTCAGATTTATGAAGCTAAACTCCCGGAAGTTATGACCAATCAGAAGATGAGGGATACTGATGCTTACAAGACTTACCTTGGTTTTGCTACAGGAGTTACACCTCCCAAAATTGCAAGGAAATTCAAGAAAGCTTCTCCTTCTAAAAGGGATATCACTTTGAACCTAGTCCCTGTGAATGAAGAACCCAAGACTGTTAAGAAGAAGGTGACTTCCAAGAAGACAACTACAAAAAGGTCAACAGGTGTGGTTATAAGAGATACTCCTACAGTGTCTGTGTCAAAGAAAAAGGAAAAGGTGAGTGTTGATAAAGGTAAAGGCATCGAGTTACTTTCTAATGTGGCTTTAATCGAAATTGTTATGCTTTCTCAAAACCCAATTTTATCCCAAATTAATCTGATAAAAACACCATTCGGATATTTTTAGGTATTATATGTATACCGTATCCAAAACACCATTCATATTTTTTTAGGTATTCTGTATACCTGCTCTCTTCGTGGTTCTTAATTCTTTTAGGTATTCAATATGTCCTCTACTACATGCGGGCATGATTTCATTCATCTATTGGTTCATTGTAATCTTGCAAATAAAAGGTTGTGTCGAAGAGGATTGACTTTGAGATGATATTTAACCTCAACATATGGTTAGTGTTTGTTTTAGTTTTATTAGTTTCCATGTTTATTATTTTAATTTGAGTGTGAATAATGGTTTTGTATTGTTTATATGTTGTCAATGTTTTGTATTTGTATATGGAACAAAAGTATGAGCCTCTCTCCCTTCTTATAATTATCTGTTTACATGATCATTTATAGGTCACATGCGTTGGAATAAATACAGAATGGGGGGTTGCTTATGGCTAGCATCTCTTTGGAACATTACCAAAAGCTAGAGCCTTTCCACCTTTGGGTGCACATGGTGTTTGTGTATGTTGGACTATCAATTTCACCACATTGGATTTTATTCTTATTTGGGTAATTTTCTTCTGCTTTTATATCCAGTCTTTTCAGCCTACACCAGCGCAAACACCTACTCCTCTTGCAGGTTGGATGCCTAATCCCCCAACAGTATCTCATCCAACGATATCAGGTATTGAAATTGTAAGTTTGAATTGCGCCAGAATTTAAAGAGTAGTTGTGATTCTTGACTGGGTGATTTGTCATTGTATAAGTTTAATACGGGGTAGTTGTTAAGGCGCGCTAGAGCTTGATTAGTATTAGTTGGTTCCTGATTCTTTAAGTTATTGCATAAAGCCACATTAAAGTTTGCTGCTATGTTTTTTCGGCACAACTAACAAGCGCTTTTAATCTCTGTTAATAAGTGTGACACGCAAATCCAAACACAATCTAAAAGTCTGAAACTAATCATGTTAGTGTAAATCTCTAATATTAAACGTTTTAGCATTGTAATCCTTTAATATTTAATGTTGTGTAAATGGAATGCAACAGGCTGAGCCGAATGTAAAGATAAAAAAAACATACTTTTTGC
>BQNB010202067.1:0-10865 GCA_026074375.1 Tanacetum coccineum
TACTGACCCATTCTTTAAAATGCAAAACTTTTTTGGAAACGTTGAGTGGTTAAATCCGTTTCCCAAAAAACTATCCAGATTCGTCTAGTTACCATAAAACGGCCATAACTTCCTCATCCGGAGGAATTGGTTGGGAATCCAACTATCCCATGATGCTAAGAGCTATATATATCCATTTATTAAATTTACTAGGAGGATATAGGCCTAAAAGTTTGAGATAAACCCACGTTTTGCTACTGATATCCAAACAGTTTTATAAACCCTTTCTAAAACCAATCCAAACATCATTTTATTCCCACTAAAACTTGACACAATGCCATAACTAATTATTAAACACAATCATAAACTCAAAAACTCAATATTTCCAGAATCCATCATCCATTTTCATGGTTCGAAAACGAAAGAAAAATTAAAAATAAAGAGAAGATCTTACTAGGAGTTTATTTTGGCTAGAGAATCAAAAACAAAAACACCCTTCTCAACCTTGGGCTGAGTTCGAACCACAATAACACCCAAAACCTTTCACTCCAATACTTATAAACAGCCAAGATAGTGATAGCCACAAGATTATAACAAGCCCTAATCAAAACCTCTTAATAAAACACCAAGAACATCTTTAAATCTTCATGGATCTTAACCAAACTTTGCAAGGGGTTTTAGGATGATGATATAATGCTAGAAATGAGAAGAAAAGTTTTGTAAGATTATGGTGGTGGTGGTGGTTTACACGGCAGCCAACAACCACAAGGGAGGAGGAGGAGGTTTTGAAGTTGGATGGTTTTTTTTTATAAAAATGCATGTAAGGAGTAATGAGTGAGATTTTATAGGAAAGTGATAAATGTGTTTATGTGTGGTGTTGTGTAACCGGCCATATGCCTAAGATATATAGTAAACTATATTTTTTTTTGAGATTTTTCATTTGTTGTGATTTAATTAAAAAAGTGGTGTAGGTTAATTTTAAATAAATTAAGGGTTTAAGATAATAACGAATGTAAGGGTTTAGGATAAAACTGGAGGGTTTATGCTAGAAATTTACGTAAACGCAAAACACAACGGAAAATGACAATGATGTAAATTATAATCACCAGGGAGTATTATGAGAATATTAAACCACTTAAGGCACGAAGACGGAATAGATTCCTAAATACGGCTCACTTAAAGCTAAGAACGGGAAATTTTTACCAAATCGGTTAAACGTAAAATTAATGACTTTGCATAAAAATAAAAATAGAAATAAAGTTCGGAATAAATAGTAACCTTAAATACGGGGTTTTACATCCTCCCCTCCTTATGGGAGCGCCATCCCGGTGCTTGATTTCTCTTTCTTGTCTTCTGATTACTCGAGAAAATATGAGGGTAATTTCTTTTGAAGAAATCTTCTCGTTCCCAAGTATATTCTGGACCTCTCCTTGAATTCCATCGAACTTTAACAATGGGAATTCTACTTTGCTTGAGCTGCTTCACTTCACGGTCCATGATCTCTACTGGTTCTTCAATAAAGTGCAATTTGTCGTCAAGTTGGATCTCTTCAAGTGGGATAACCAAGTTTTCATCCGCCATACATTTCTTGAGATTCGAAATATGGAAGGTGTTATGAATTCCACGGAGTTTATCAGGAAGCTCCAGCTTGTATGCCACGGGACCAATTGTTTCTATGATTTTGAATGGCCCAATGTACCGTGGACTCAACTTACCACGTTTCCCAAAGCGAATTATGCCCCTCTAAGGCGATATTTTTAACATGACCATATCACCCACTTGAAATTCCATAGGTTTGCGTCTGACATCCGCATAACTTTTTTGACGGCTTCTGGCAGTTAGCAACCGATTCTTGATTTGAACAATCTTTTCTGTTGTCTCTCGAACTAATTCGAGGCCAGTGAGTTGGCTATCTCCAACTTCACTCCAACAAACTAGCGATCTACATTTTTGCCCATATAAAGCTTCATATGGCGCAGCCTTGATGCTCGCACGATAACTGTTATTGTAGGAGAATTCGACCAATGGTAAGTGTCGATCCCAGCTAGTACCAAAATCAATTACGCATGCTCGTAACATGTCCTCCAGCGTCTGAATAGTTCTCTCGCTTTGACCATTTATCTCTGGGTGGTAAGCGGTACTCATATCCAGTTGGTTTCCCATTGGTTCTTGTAGTGATTTCCAAAATCTTAATGTAAACAAGCTGTCTTTATCAGAGATAATTGACGTAGGTACGCTATGCTTACATACAATTTCATTTAAGTATAATTGGGTGAGTTTTTCTATGCTGTCAGTCTTCTTCATCGGCAAGAAATGAGCAGATTTGGTTAATCGGTCAACAATAGCCCAGATGGAGTCATAACCACTTGGCGTTCTTGGAAGTCCTGAGACGAAATCCATGGTTATTTTCTCCCACTTCCACTCTGGGATTTTAGGTTATTGGAGTAGACCGGATGGCTTTTTGTGCTCAGACTTTAACCTTGGCACAGGTCAACATTTTACTAGACGATAGGTGGCGATCTCAACTTACAGTTCGGAACCATCGGGAGTAGCCACCAATAGAGCTTCCTTAAGGCTTGATACATCTTGTCTAACCCCGGGTGAATGGAATATTTAGATTTGTACGATTCATGCATGATCAAATCCCGTAATCCCCCAAAAAACGATAACCAAATTCGCCCTTCAAAGCATTGGGTTCCATCATAACGGATCTCGAATATCGGCTTAATTAGCCTTCTAAGATTTTTAGCTTTTACGTTTTGCTCTTTCATCGCCTCAGTCTGAGCATTGAGTATTCTCTCAGGTAAATTGGTGTGTACCGTCATTACCAAAGATCTAACCTTTATTGGTTCTCTGTCCTTTCGACTCAGGGCGTCGTCTACTATGTTGGCCTTACCAGGATGGTAACGGATTTCACAATCATAGTCACTCAAAAGTTCAATCCATCGCCGATGTCTCATGTTGAGCTCCTTTTGATCCAGAATGTACTGTAAACCTTATGAATCTGTGTACACAGTACACTTAGTAACCATACAAATAATGCCTCCAGAGTCTAAGTGCAAACACTACAGCACCCATTTTCTAAATCAATGGTCGAGAATTTTCCTCATGGACTTCTCTTCAGTTGTCGAGAGGCATATGCAATCACCTTTTCCCTCTGCATCAGAACAGCTCCATAACCCTTGTACGATGCATCACAGTATACAACGAAGTTCTTAGCTCCTTTAGGCAAAGCTAGGATAGGAGCGGAGCATAACTTCTGCTTCAAAGTCTGGAACGCTTCATCTTCTTCCGTACCCCATACAAAATTTTTGTTCTTCTGGGTCAATTTAGTTAAGGGCTTGGAAATTAACGAAAAACCCTCGATGAATCTTCGGTAATATCCTGCTAAACCCAAAAATTGTCTTACTTATTACATAAACTTATTTTGCTACTAATACTGTTTTGAGAGGTATGTGTCAGACGAACTTGACTACTACAAAATGTATATTAAATCCTGTTTCCCGTCGTGTATATCGGTGCGAAACCAATTCCTGGATAGCCCTCACAACCTTTGCAGGGATCCACAAGAACACCTTTATTGTTGATCACATGACCGAGAAATTGTACCGACTCAAGCCAGAAATCATACTTCGAGAATTTAGTGTACAATTGCTCTTTCTTGAGTAACTCCAAAATGATCTTCAAATGTTTTTCGTGCTCTTCTTTATTCTTGGAGTAGATAAGTATGTCATCAATGAATACGATCACAAATTTATCGAGGTATGGCTTGCACACTCGATTCATTAAATCCATGAATACCGCAGGAGCGTTGGTTAGACCAAACGGCATCACTTGAAATTCATAGTGACCGTACCTAGTCCGAAAAGCCGTAATGGGGATATCTTCTTCTCTAATTCGGAGTTGGTGATAACCAGACCGCAGATCAATCTTTGAGTATACGCTGGGAAAAAAGAGACCATTAAGTTGATCAAATAGGTCGTCAATCCTCGGGAGTGGATATCGATTCTTGACTGTCAACTTATTCAGCTCGCGATAATCGATGCACATAACTAAATGATCGTCCTCCTTCTTCTTAACGAACAACACTGGAGCTCCCCAAGGTGAAGAGCTCGGGCGAATAAACCCTTTCTCTAATAGTTCCTTCAATTGATCTGACAATTCTTTCAATTCAGACGGTGCCAGACGGTATGGTGCACGCGCGACAGGTGCGGCTCCGGGCACTAGCTCAATTCTAAATTCAACTTGTCGAGGTGGTGGGAGTCCTGGCAAATCATCAGGAAACACCTCAGGAAAGTTACGAATCACTGGCACGTCTTGCAACTGTTTCTTTGACGGTTCTTTCTCTGTCACTTGAGCTAAGAACAACTGGGATCCCCTTTCTATGTATTTTCTTGCTTTAATGCAGGATATCACTTTCAATCGTGATGCACCACTATCACTCTTAACAACTAACGTCTTGTTCTTGTAAGGCACATGTACCTCCTTTTTACCACACACGATGACGGCATCGCGTTCTACTAACCAATCCATTCCAATTATTACATCGAACGTACCCAACTCTATTGGCATGAGATCAATGTCGAACAAGTGGTCAAGTAAATTCAGAGTACAACCCTTCAGAACAGTGTTGGTGCATACTACTTTTCCGTCGGCTAGTTCGACTTCGTAACTAGTATTTAATTTGGCCGGTTTAATATCTAATAAATGGCTAAACCTAACATCCACAAAACTTTTATCCGCACCCGAATCAAACAGTATTGTAACGTAACGATTATTCAATAAGAACGTACCAGTCACGACATTCGGGCCCTGGTTGTGCTCGGCATCACGGATGACATACGCTTGACCTCGCACGTTTCCACCTTGTCGATCAGCTCTCTTTGGGCATGCATTGCTCTTGTGGCCTCTTTCACCACATTCATAACAAACTACAGCTGATCGAGCATTTGTACCAGAAACCACATTCTTGCTTCTACAGTCCTTGTCCTTGTGTCCTATTTTTCCACAATTGTTGCACTTTGGTGGGCACTGATCAAAATGACATAGCCCACAACGGTTACATTTGGAAGCAACCCCAGTTTGGTTCGCTCCCGCATTTTGAGTAGTGGTCAGAGCCCTTGCATTCCCATGTCTTTGATTGTTGTTCTGGTTGTGGCGGTTGTTGTTCCGGTAATTTCTCCGGTTGTTGTTGTTGTTGTTGTTGTTGCCACCCTGATTGTTGTTGTTGCCACCCTGATTGTTGTTGCTCTCCCACTTTCTCTTGTTGCTCTCGGCAATTCTTTCAGCTTTGGCTTGTAACTTCTGCTCCATTAGGGTATGAGCCATTCGGACAGCTTCATTGAGCACAGTGGGCCTAGAGGAAGTTGTTTCCCCTTTGATGTTCTCAGGCAAACCCTTAATGTAGAGCTCAACTTTCTTCTTTTCAGTCGGGACATGCATCAGACATTAATAAGCTTAACTTATTGAACAGTTGTGTATAAGCAGCGATATTGGTACTCTCAACTTTTAGGCTCCTCAACTATTTTTTCCAGCCTTTTTGAACCTAGTCATATGGAGCAGAATTCCTCCATCATTAATCTTCCCTCATATCAGTTCATGATTTCCCATTAACAACATCGAGTCCTGATGTAGCGACTTGGGAATTCCACCATGTCAAGGCTCGAACCTTAAAGGGTACACGGCAGCAACAAATTTCAATCTTACTCTTTCAGCACACTCACTGATCCCAAACACACTTTCGGTCTTCTCAAACCAACGACATAATTCTACAGCACCTTCGTTACCATGGAATTGGGGTAGGAACCTCATTTTTAAGCCTGGTAAATGAACATTATCTTACAATGGTTGCAAGTCGCTGGGCCTCCAACAGGTCCTCAGCTCCTGTGGGCTTCCATTCTTACTCTTTCCGTTCGGCTTCCGAGGGGCTTTGATTTGATTACTTCCCGCATAATTGATCGCGGCCCACCTCTGGTCAAGGTAGGTTGAGGGATTTTTGTTTTGGGATCTTCTTTTTGGAGGGGCATGATTTGTCATGGACATAAAAGGAATCATGGTGAGTATTTATTACAATTATATAGTTATAATGTGTACAAATAGTCTAATCCCAACATGAATTCAATAATCAACAACATACAAAGAAAAGAAATCACAACACAACAAGTAAAGATCAAAAGTAGCCATTTGTTATTCATCTAAAGAGTTAGTACATGTTTGCATTGTTACCAAAAATATGACTCACGTCATTACAAGCATGGATACCAAGTCTACCAACCAACATGTTGGTTTAGTGATTACTACAACAAAATAAGAGTACTACAAATGAAACTTAACAAAAACTAATGTGTCACGTGGAGATCCACGAGATCTGAGGGTTTTGGGGTCCTTATCGCATCCGCATCATCATCGACATCCTATTGGGCAAGTGCTAGCAGCATTCTTCTAATCATTAATACGGGAATCCATCCGCACGCTAGTACAAAAGTTTTAAGGGAATAGAAGGCTCTCTCGAAATCGTAATCCCTCGGGTATCTGTGGCCTAACCTGAGCCTCCCATTCGCTCAAACGCCTTACCCCGACTACACTGCAACGTAAGTTCCTCGACTTGCTTACTTAAACCCTCTATCAACCTCATCATATTAGAATAGTTAGCTGAAGCCTCGATCTTCTGACTGTTCATGCGAAGATCATTTTCTTTGAACTTGTTCCTTATCTTGAACTTAGTGGTATACCTCTCGAACATTTGTTTTTCTAGTTTAGTTGTCCTACTATAAATAGCCCTCAAATCACTAGGCCTAGGACCGGATGGAAACACCTGAGAATTATCATCAAGAAGAGTTCGTGTAGACGAACATTCTCCCACATGAAAATTTTGATCAAACTAAAACAATGGTGGTGGTGGCTCATCTGGGTCACTAACCTCTGAATTATTCTCTTCATCATCAACCTCCATTTCCTCTTCCTCATCGTCACCTTCTTCTGGATCCTCTTCTGGATCTTCCTCATCATCAACCTCCATTTCCTCTTCTTCATCGTCACCTTCTTCTGGATCCTCTTCTGGATCCTCTTTGTCGTCTTCTTCTTCTTTTGGATCCTCTTCCAACCAACCATTATTATTATTTGGGATTTGCCCACCGACCCATATCTGACCAAACCTGACAGGAGCTGTAGGGGCTTGACCCAGAATGGGTTCTTCTTCAGGAATGTTCTGATCGTCGTTTTGAGGAGGTAAGTTTTCCATGATAATCTGTAAATCACGCAAAAATAATTACATAAGTTCACTATAAAAAAATTTATTATATGAATAATAGCTTATGCAATTATGCAAATGCATGACGATGCTCCATGAACGAACGTGATGATCGATAATAAACCAAATATGAATGATAATATTTGTTATATATATGAATTACATTTTTATGTAATTAAAACAAATAATTTTTCAATGCTTTTTGAATAAGCATGATAATCGATATATATCTTAATATATCATAATATTTATCATATAAATATTTTAATAGCAATGCACCCGAAACGTGCATAAGTACTTAAATAGGAATCATAAGCTTGACTTGGACGAGGGCCACGAAGAGTCTTAGCGCGCGAAAAAAAAGTTATAGTTTAGGTTTTTTTTGAAAAACGACATAGTTCTCTATAACCTTAAGCTCTTGATACCAATCTTTAACGCCCCCAAATTATCTTGCAGCGGAACCAACAGTTTGGGTGTTAAGTCATAGCACAACAACATAAGACTATAAAGAATGACTCAAAAGAGACGTTTAAAACATAACATTGTCCCATTCATGTAAGACCAGAGTCAAAAATTTGTCCACAAGATTATAACAAGCCCTAATCAAAACCTCTCAATAAAACATCAAGAACATCTTCAAATTTTCATGGATCCTAACCAAACTTTGCAAGGGGTTTTAGGATGATGATATGCTAGAAATGAGAAGAAAAGTTTTGTGAGATTATGGTGGTGGTGGTGGTTTACACGGCAGCCAACAACCACAAGGGAGGAGGAGGTTTTGAAGTTGGATGGTTTTTATAAAAATGCATGTAAGGAGTAATGAGTGAGATTTTATAGGAAAGTGGTAAATGTGTTTGTGTGTGGTGTTGTGTAACCGGCCATATGGCCTAGACATAGAGTAATTATATTTATTTATTTTTGATTTTTCATTTGTTGTGATTTAATTAAAAGTGGTGTAGGTTAATTTAATAAAATGTAAGGGTTTAGGATAAAACGCGAGGGTTTAAGCTAGAAATTTACGTAAACGCGAAACACAACGGAAAATGACAATGATGTAAATTATAATCATCGGGGAGTATTATGAGAATATTAAACCACTTAAGGCACGAAGACGGAATAGATTCCTAAATACGGCTCACTTAAAGCTAAGAACGGGAAATTTTTACCAAATCTGGTAAACGTAAAATTAATGACTTTGCATAAAAATAAAAATAGAAATAAAGCTCGGAATAAATAGTGACCTTAAATACGGGGTTTTACATTTTGTTGGTATTGGTTTTGTTGGTTGGAACGGTTTTGATTTGGACGGGATTGTTGGTTTTGGTTGTTTGGAGAAGAAGTATTGTTTTGAGAAGAGGAAGATTGATTCGGCTGAGAAAAATCAGGAGGTGCCAAGTAGTTTGTAGAACGGTAGCTTAAGTTATTCGGGTTGCAATTAGACTTAATATGATATTTTCCTACCTCTTCATTACCCGAATAAGCATAAACTTCCTCTTGATTCATGTTATTGATGGCTTGACATTCATAGGAAGAATGCGGGCCACCACAGGAATCACAAATATCTTGGATAGAATGAATTGGTTTGTTCATAGAAGAGATGTGTTTTTCGAGAGCTTTAACCTGCTTAGTAAGAGCGATAATAGCAGCATCATGGGAAGAGCTACCACTTGCACTCAAAACTTGAGGTTTGTTTCTTGAATTTCGAACCTTAGATTTGTTTTTGATTATCGTTAAGGCTTCTTGAGTATTTCTCGTCAACAAATTTCCTCCAGCTGTAGAATTAAGAGAATCCTGATCCGATTGACTCAAACCATTGTAGAACGTATCAATCTGGTGAAGATGAGAAAAACCATGATGTGGGCATTTATTCAAAAGATCTTTAAATCGGTCCCAAGCCTCACTAAAAGTTTCATTGAATTTTTGCTAAAATCTTGTTATTTCATTTCGGAGATTGGTGGTTCTAGAAGGAGGAAAGAATTGATTCACGAACTTGGATACAAGATCGTTCCAAGTTATGATAGAATTTAGAGGTTCTTTTTCAAGCCAAGTCCAGGCTGCTCCATCAAGAGAAAACAAAAACAATATCAACTTAATAACGTCATGCAGGACTTGATTAAGTTTAATTATTTGAGTAATTTTTGTAAACCTTCGAATATAAGAATGAGGATCACCATTTTCAAAACCATGAAACGAGATAGCGGTAACAAGATTAAGCAATCCTATCTTCAACTCAAACTGACTAGCAAGTGTGACAACTGTGCTTTGAGCAGGTTAGTCAATCGTTAGTATTGATTTGAGTTTCATTATGTGTTATAGTAATTATGTGGTTATGTGATTCTATGTGAGATGGTTATCAATCTGTGAGCGTGATCGTCTCATTTTGATTAAATTTATGGTTAATGTGGGTATTTCATTTTGTTCATATTTTGTGACAATGAAAATGATGGTAAATTTTATGTGTGTATGTATTTATATGTAGATGTATACCTATTTAGATAATAGGAATTCGCGAGAATAGAAAATTTAGTTTAGAAATTTAGTTAGTAGATTTTAGTATTATTAAGTTAGAGAAATAAAATATGAAATGAATTTATTTATTTTTAGGTATTTAAAACTAATTTTATTTAGAAGGATGTCTAAATAAATAAAGCTTTGTATAAAAAAAATTAAAGGGTTTTTGTGTAAATAATAAAAAAAAATAAAAAAAATAAATAGGTGTTTGTTCGGCCGGTTAAAGAAGAAAAAAAAAGAAAACCAATTTTAGTATAAGTGGGATTCTAATTAGGTAATTATCTAAACTTCTTTCTTTTCACTATAAATACAAATCTCATATCCTTTATATATTTTTTTATTCGGTCGATCAAATCAGAAAAAAAGGATTTTTTTTATTTAAGATTCAAGTGGTGGTTCGCGTTAATAAATCAAAGGTTTTAGGTATGTTCATAAACTTTAATTGTTTTAATTTTCTTTTTTAATTCATGTAACAATAAAGTGATGGATAAATTAGAGTTCATAAAAATCTGTAAATTTATAATGTTAAACTTAATTAGAAGTGTTTAGGGTTAGATTAGATGTGGTTTGATGTATTCGGTTAGAGTTAGAACGCGATAGAATTGAATTTAGGATTGAGCAGAATTTTGAGTCATCTTGTTCGAATGTTATCTCATGATTGGTAACGAGATTTATGATGAATCTTATATATATTGATAAGTTCAGAGAGTCTAGTTTCCAAAAAGTCTGGCCCCAAAAGGTTTTGAGGTAGGTAAGTTAGTCAAATAATTTTCGCAAGAAAAGTTATTAAAACAGTAAATTCGGGTCTGATTTGGGTTTGATTTCGGGGAGTAAAACCCCTACTTAAAAGGCAAATCTGGGTTAGCCAAAAATTGTGAGTCATATTTTAAGTGTCTATTAACTCTAGTTCGAATGGATAACGCAAAAACAATTTCTAAGTATTTTTAAGGACGTCAAACTTTTTGGAGTGCGTTCAGATTTGAATCTGAGCACTTTGTAATGATGAATTTTTATAAAATAGTTCCACTTACTATTATTTTTTCTAAAAATCACAATATCTCACAACTCATTGGAGAGCTAGTAAATGTAAGGATAACCATCAATTAGGTGTTTTGGTATTTTA
The DNA here is from genome assembly GCA_026074375.1 of Tanacetum coccineum. NCBI lineage: Eukaryota > Viridiplantae > Streptophyta > Magnoliopsida > Asterales > Asteraceae > Tanacetum > Tanacetum coccineum. The sequence goes on from BQNB010202067.1 coordinate 10,863, forward strand.
TTT
>BQNB010202069.1:0-10864 GCA_026074375.1 Tanacetum coccineum
TTTAAGCCCGTTGCTCGCGTTTCTTACGTCCACGTCTTCGTAGTAAGACGAGTGATCAAAATATTATATTTTCAAGTTTTCATGTTTCTGCCATGAATAGTGTTTTTACTGTTCATAACAGCTATATACCCGTTTTTACGTCTTAATTAGCGTAAACTCGTAATCGCGATAACTTATTCGTTTTAACTCCGATTTTAGTGATTCCTTCGAGTACGTTCTCGTTATTAAAAGATTTATAATATTTTACAAAGTTGTCCACTGATGAATAGTGATTTTTACTGTTCATAGTTTATAAAATTACTTTTATAAACTTTAATTACCGTAAATGCCGTAATTTACTCGTTATAGTTCCGTTCTTAACGATTCTTGCGTGTACGATCTCGTAATCAAAAGTTATATCATATTTTAGGTGTTTTAAACTCAAACCTACTGCCATGAATAGTAACTTTTTATAAAAATAGTTTTATAAAAGTATTTATAGTCGTAAACTCGTTTTTAACGTATCTTTCTCGTTATAAATCCGTTTTTCGAGTTTCTTATCATTTTGGAATCGTCATGAGGCGTATTATAACTTTAAAATATCAAAAGCTACTGTCTTGAAGTCGAACTCCAACAGCCCTTAATTATTTTGGTGTATAACTTTATAAAAACCTTGTTTTTATGTATTATTAACTTAGTAGTTTACTATAAAAACTCTTAAAAACACATTTGACACTTGTGGTACTTATAATAAAGTCCAATATCATCCCTAGTCCTTGTAAATTCATTGTAACAAGTTTAACCCTTTTACTTTCATTATTTTCACATGTGAAGATTAAGAAACATTATAAAACCCTAATTTAACTCCACAATTTTACAAAACTTAATCCATAGGTTAACATACTTTTATTTTACTTTTCCATATATAAGGACCAGCATGACATAGAATAAGTGCATATAATCATAATCATAAATAATAACGTCATTTTAACATATTAGAAGTCAATAGTGGTGATTATGGCTATATTTTTTTTAACATTTTTTTTTTAGTAACACATAAAAACATAAGAAATAAAAGTATAAATGAATTAGAAAACCTTAGTAAATGATTAAGAGAAATGAAATAAGTTTCTAAACCCGGTTTTAGAATTCAAATCCAAGCTTTCAAAGCTTATAACCCTAGATTAGGTTTCCCAAACCCTAATCTTTACTTTTTCTTCTTAATCCTTTGCAAATGATGAACCAAAGCTTGCAAACTCCTTTAAGAATAAACTTAAGTTATGTTGTGGTAAAGGTTGTATAATCTTACAAAATCAAGGTGTGTATTTATGTAGGGGGCCTCAAGTGTCCGGTGGGTTTTAGAGTGTAAAAGAGAGGAAGAATATGAATTTTGCATGTAAATAGGAAAGGTAAAGATTACTTATGCATGCATGGGTATTTATAGTCAAAATATCTTCCTAACTTAACCATGGTTACTTTCTAACCCTAGGTTAAAGTTAACATGACAAGTTGATAAAGGTGTAAGAGTACTTTTACTAAATATCTAGATATTATTTACAACTTGTAAACTCTTGGTCTCATCCTTAGAATTTCGGCATATATATATATATATATATATATATATATATATATATATATATATATATATATATATATATATATATATATATATGATGTAATTTTTGATTATTTTGAGTATTGGGTATAATCGTGGGTATTCGTTTAGGCGTAGTTAGGTTTTAGAACTTCCGGGTATGCCTAAACGTATTTTATTATGAAACGTAAGCATTTTACGTAGCCGATAAAAATAAGATGAACAAAGTCATTATTTAATCCTCATAATAACATATAACACTTGCTTGATCAAACATTTAAATCGTCTAATGCCCGGTTTAACATTGTAAATCATTTTTCAGTTTACTCTATTAACTTTAACGTTTACGGTTTAAGAGTAAAGTGCAGTAAAAACCCTAAAAATAAATAGTGACTTTATTAACGTCATACATTGTCCTAAAACATAGGGTGTTATATTAATAGCCAAGGTCCTTCCATCTACCCCCCCCTCCCCAAAATTGAGGTCTGAACCTTGTCTAAACCAATATGAACCACTCTCATCTCTTTTCACCTTAATTGGTCCCAGCCAACGTAATATCTTATGTTGACCACGTTCTTTTGCTTGAACATCTTATCTTATGCCACCAACATCCTTTTCTCAAACCTAGATCGGAATCGTCGTACATCTATCTCGAACATCATTCTTGGCTTACTCCTTCTTCCACTCCACTTTAACAGACAATCCCCTACATATGCTTTTCACAGATGTACCCTTGGCCTCGAAAATCCAGCTTACTAAAATAACATCCATCCTTCATCTTTGCCTCAGTTCAATCCTTCGATTAGAAAGTGTGTTGGAGACATTCATGATCCATATAGATTACTCTCCATGCCGTTCACACTAATCCTCTAGAATTATAAGGCAAAAAAAACCCAAACCACGTTAGTCATGCAGTCCTTCATAAGAACCTTCAGTTGACATGACGTACAAGCAATCACCTTCTCCTTTTTTTCCAAGCATGCTTCCAAATCCTTGCTTTGCGCGTCATAATATACTACAAAATCGTCTGCTCCTTCCGGCAATGCCAAGATCGGCTCATTACCCATTTGATTCTTTCCACATCTAGATAGCTTCCTCTTTGCTCCGCTTCCACGTTTGTTGGAAAACTTCACGTACATCTTCTCTTCCTTCAGTGCCCAACGATCATCATCAAACTAGAGCGAACCGTAGCTCCTCCTTAGACTTCGGGTCGGTATTTAAAAATATCGTCAGTATATAACGTTAACTAGCTGTCAATATACCACCATCACACCTGGCCATTAAACTTCATGAAAACCGCTGGTGCATAGTTAACTCCAAAAGGCATAGCCGTAACTTCAACGTGTCCATTATGCATCCTAAAAATATTCTTAGCTACGTCATCCCCGTGCACCCTCCATTGTAATTAACGGTTCATGATGACGGGGCATAGTGGGTTATAGCTACTTAGGCAACACGTAAGCAAGTAAAAGTTATTTAAGAACTTGTGTCCAAAGTTTAGAAATAAGCAATGTTTTTACCCCAAAAATGATGAGATAAAATAGTAAAACATGGGGCTACGAACTCACCTCAATTGGTGAAATGAAGTAGTAAAAAGACTAGAAGAATGATCACGCGGTATAGAGCAACGGTATACAGTCACAACCTAAGAATAAACGATCGGTTTAGAATAAGTACGACGTGAATTTTGAATATACATAAGTGCTTAGAAAGTTGTTGTATGGATATTACGAAAATGTTTTAGTAACGTTGGTTGTGTAGTTGTCGTAGCGGTTTTTGACTCGATCAAACGTATCACGGTAATGAGCGCAGTATATATATGAAAAGAAATAGGAAAGTAAACAAAAGTATTAAGTTTTGGCATTTTTACCCGGTAACCCAAAATAATAACTAAGATAAGTGTTTTTATGTTTTTAGATTGCATAGTAAGTAATATAAATTTTATATTTATAAAATTTATAAAATCTATATTTTTCGTCTTTTAGTCGAAATTAAAGTAAATATTTGGAAACATTTTTATAATTAAGCATTTTGGTTTATTTAACAAATGTAAAAATGGATATTATTTATTACTCATAATAATTATGTTTTTGTCAAGATTTATAAAAAATAATTTTTTCTCAAATATTTCTAAGTATATAGTTTTTACGAAATTTCGGCCTGACCCGTTCGTATTTATCCGTTTTCTAAAGTCGTAGACTTTTATCCAAAACACTTTCAAAATCCATTTCACAAATTGCCAAATCATTACACTAATATAACCCCTTATTAAATAAGTCGAAAGTCTTATATATCCTTGATGACATCAAATAACGTTACTTTTATAGCATCATTTATCCCATATAATTAACCCATTTTGTATAATTATTGCAAAGAATTGTTACTTAATCGTTTGTATTTGAGAATTGCAGTAATTATGGAGTACTTGGTGATAGTTGACTAAAAGGCGTGCATGCTGGAGCTTAAACGAAGAAATATGAAGATTATTGATTCTGACATACCAATACGTCGTATCCATCAAGGAAGATACGGCGTATCCGTGCCTAGACCTCACCATAGACCACGAAGGAAACAAGATCAATACGCCGTATCTAGAGGAAGGCTATACGCTATATTCAAGATATAGAATGTGAAGATTCTGGAAGATATCAAACGTGGTCCCTGTATCGACCCGATTCCAGACCTTATAAATAGAAAACTCAAAAACGAGTTTGAAGTATGATAAATCATATTCTCAATACCTAAACCATAAAAGTCAATTTTTAGAAGAGAAAAAGAGAAAAAGAGGTCGAACAACATTATTAATTTCATAGGAGACAACGTGTAATTTCTTATACTCTTGTAATCGTTCAGTTTTTGATATCATTTGTTAACTCGGTTAGTTTACCTTGGCTAAATCATTACTTTTGTATTAATTATGACGTTTGAAGGCTAATACATTCGGGTATTAGCCGTTATTATGAAGATCTGAATGTTTGGTTTGTTTATCTCGATTTCTTAATGTATCGTTGAATGCTTGTTTATTTTTATCAATATACTTGTTTACGTGCTTTTGTATGCGACCCATCATTCAACTGGATCTAGTGATACGGACCAAGTAATCTAGATAGCGGAATGACTCTCCATATAGTGATTAATACATCTAGACCAATAGGATCACGAATAACGACCTATCTTTGCCTTTAGAGTAGTGAGCTTAGTTGGACTGGCAGGTGACCCATAGGATCAACGAGTACGTTCTTAATTAATTGGTAAAGACTTGGTTAGTGGACTACTAGTGTATGAATTTCCATTAAGCAGTAAGTGGGTAAAGTCTCTATGAGCTAGAGTTTAACAAGATCAACATTTCTTTAATCCCTAAGATAGATTATAATCAGCAAATAAGGATGCTTTATGCGGATGTGTTTAATTGTGACAGAATTCTACGTGTCTAGGTTTAAAGAAGAAGTACCGCCTATGACAACCATGACTTGAGCAGGTTAGTCAAACCGTTAAAGTTGATTAAAGTATTTATATGTGTTATGGTTGTGTGCTTATGTGATCTTATATGAGTATTTGATATCAATTCGTGATGCGTGTTCATCTATTAGTGATTGAGTTGTGGTTTTGGTGGCTATTTCATTTCGTTCACACTTTATGAGGATGGAAATGATAACATGAATTTATGCGTTATCGTGTTATTATAAGTGTTTGTGATGGCAGAAATGAATGATTAATCATTTCATTTCATATATGATAATGATTTTTGGAATGTTAGTGCATTTGAGCATTAGTACATTTGAGTATTAGAGTGTTCGAGAATTTATCGTATTTGAGTGTGAATCGTTAATCTTAGGTTGAGATTATCTAGTATATTAAGGTTTTATAATTTAATTAGGTTGTAATAAATAAATATAGCTTAGAAAAAAAATTAAGCAGTGTAAGTGTTTTTATTTTAAGTTTAGTGTATTTATTTATTAAGGGTTTTAAGTAAATGTGTAATAAATATAGTTTTTATAAAAAAAATATATAAATAACATATATACATATATAAATTTCAAAATTTATAAGAAAAAATAAAAAAGAATTATTAATTAAAAAGGGAGGTTTTGTTTGGATCGGCTTATATAAAAAAGAAAAGGGACAAAAGCCCAATCCTACTAGAAGTCCAACTAATGTTTTTATAAAATAAATTTAATCAGTATTTTTCCTCCTTTGTTTTCTCTATGTGTCGACCTATCCCCAAAGCCCTTGTCACACCCCGCCAAGGCGGAAATGCGAGGCGTAAACAAGAATGGATATCATCACAACACATGGTGTCTATATAGAGAATACTAAAATGAAAACTAAAGTAAAGCAAAGACACAAAGTGTCATAACAATACCCAAAACCTAATGGTGTCTTTATTAATGAGAAAGAAGTCTCGTCAATAAATGACATGCAAAACATAATCCAAACAATTCATGCAAACGCATTTATTCAAACAGAAAGCATAAATAAACTCCAAGCATCCTACGGTCTCTTCTAGCCACTTCGCTCTATCTTAGCACCATTAAGCTCACCTGAAAATGATGCTTAAAACGTCAACATAAAGTTGAGCGAGAATCATAGGTTTACGACATACAACAATATCCAAAATAAACTTTCAATTAGCTGCTGCAATTACCAAAACAATTCATGACAACAATTAACAACAACGGGACGGAACGTGCCCACGATCCACAATCATATCAACTACATATGTGCGCTACATGGCCTCATATTAGCTCACGCAGTCTTACCACCGTCACACCTCATTTTGCATATTGGGATCCACAATACCAAACATATCATACACTGGGTAAGCGTACCCATCCGATCCCATATCACAACACTGAGTAGGCGCACTCATCCGATCCAATACACATAACTACAACAAGCTTAAAAACATTTTAACATGACAACAAGACAAGCATCATTCTCACCCTAAAATAACATGAGAAAAATGGGCTATGAAATTCACCTTTGCTTAGCTTTCCAAAAGATTCCAACAAAAAGCTTCACAAAGAACTAGCACAAATCTAACAACAAAATAAATCGTGTTACACGCTACTAAGCCAAAAGCTTAATGCACATGTACCAATCATATGATGGATGTCTAGGTGTTTTATTAACCCCATGGGTCACCCCGACACCATGCCCGACATTAACCAATTCGTTTACACATTATTTCAAAGTCTTACAATTTATCCAAAAACGTAAAATTTTGACCACACTTTACCATTTTCTAAACCAAACCTATTGAGCTTTATAAATTCTACCAAAAATCATAGGTTAAATATTATGAGTCTACTAACTCCATGATTGTTCCACTAATTTATTTCCCTTCTTAAGTGCCTCAAATAAAATCAAACTTTTAACTACTCAGTTTCAGATCTGATCGCACACTAAAAGGTTTTAATCTAAAAACCATACTTAGACTTCAAATACGAAGCTCTCTTTTGGTGGATTTCTAATAGACACATAGAACTAAACTCCTGTATAAGGGCTAAGCTAAATTCGAATTTTAAGTAGGGGTTTTACTCCCCGAAATCAGACCCAAATCTGACCCGTATTTACAGTTTTGAAAACTTTTCTTGGAAACAATATTTGAATGACTTCCAGAACTCAAAATCCTTCGAGGCTGGACTTTTTCGAAAGTAGACTCTCTGGACTATAATTTAGACATAAGATTCATCAAAAATCTCGTTATAAATCATGAGATATCATCTGAACAACACGACCCAAAATTCTGCTCAAACCTAAATCAAGTTTTAACACGAATTAAACCTAACCGATCATACCCATACGATTACAATTAAACCCTAATCATTATGACATGATTAATATCATTAATTTACAGATTTATAAAAACCCTAATTCCATCATAATAATTATTACATGTTTTTAATGATTAATAACTAACAAAGATTAATTAAACATACCTTAAAGCTTGTTTCCTTCACAAAATCAAAACCCTAAATTTTTCTCTTCTTCTTTTTCTCTTGGATCGGTCGAACAGTATATGAGAGAGGGTTATGGGATTTTATTTTGTATTTATAGGCCTCTAGAATAATCCTAGATAATTCCTAATTAGAGTCCTAGTTTAATTAGGCTTGGATTTCCTTTCTTTTTTTCTTTTTCTTTTTCCCTTTCTTTTGGCTGGCCAGATTCCCCCCACTATATATATTATAATTTATTTTTTATTTTATTAAATTATTAATTAACTAATTACTTGCATTACCTTACGTTTTTAAAAAAAGCCTTAGCTGTATGCCATAACTTTTTTCGCTTAAACACATTCTAGATCTTTAAGAATAAATAACTTTTCACTTCTATTAACCCTAACTTTCCAAAAATAGAAATTTCGTTTCTTTTATATTCTAACTACATTTCCATCTTCCAAAACTCTAAAACCTAATAAAATGAGTACGTATATACTTACACATAAATACATACACACAAAATACATAAATGCTCAAAATTCACAAGTCATTTACATGTCACTCAAAAGTAAATAAAATGCACCCATGCAAACTCTATCATAATCACACCTCAATGAGACTCTCACACTCACTAGGTTGATTCTCAAATCCTCATAAAACACACATAGAACACATAGAAACACACATACCCATAAACCATACTTATAGAAAAGATATTTAGGTCAACACTACAGTTTGACCAACCTGCTCAAGCAACGGTTGTCACAGTATCCCCACCTTGAGAAAATCTCATCCCGAGATTTAACTACTCGAGGCATTAGCACTATTGACAAACAACTAAGGACACTTAGACCTCATTTGATCCTTGCGTTCTCAAGTAAGCTCAGGACCACGCTTAGAATCCCAACGAATTTTCACTAATGCTATCATACTAAGCTTTTACTCATGACCTCTCGGTCCACAATTCTTACAGGTTCCTTGACGAAACTAAGAGTCTTGTCAACCTTAATCTCGACTAACTTCCACAATCCGAATCCAACTGCTAATGACTTTGCTTACCCCCACAAGGGTGCAATTAGCAACACAATAACCCCCAAACAAAAAGAAGCATCCCACTACATGAACGTCACTGGTCATCGAGAAAACTCATCAAAACCCTTAAGTTGTTGTAACAACGTGTTTTATATCTTAACCTCGCAACTCATCAAACAAGAATTGTCTTGAAATTAAGATATAATTACAAAGCTCAACGTATCTAAAGAATCCATGCAATTTTAGGTTTACTCAAACTTTCAGCACCTCCCAATCTAATTTCTGATACTCAGCTCATAAGACATAAATTCTCAACCAAACTATAGGCCCAATCCATCCAAGGGTCTCAAATGGTCCTACATAACTCGGTTCTAACTTGTCTTTCTTTCCAAAAATACACACCTCTCCGAGGTGAGACCTTCAACTACCCCTAACCTACCAGCATTAATTCAAAAGTTTCCTACTACTACCAAGCTAACTCTTTTGACACTTTGGCTACCTCAAGCCTTTCCTGTATTACCACTATCTTGTTGGTTGTTTCTTCTACCAATCCATTCAACTCACTCTCTCTAGTTACGGCCCATAAAACGGTAACCTACATTCCTTTCCATACCATGCTTCATGAAAGTGAGTATTCCAATTACCTCTAAAATCTACCATACTTGTCCTAAGCATAGCTAGGAATGGGGTGACTTAGTCAGTCCATTGACTACACCCAAATCGCATCGTATCCACTACTCACACTTGGTAACTTGACAACAATATCCTTAGTTATCCTTTTCCACTTCTACTCGGGTAACTCAGGTTGTAGCAACAATCCTGAAGATCCTTGATACTCAACTTCCTCTTCCGAATACGCTAAATACTTACTACCGCAACTAGCTATATCCTTCTTCATACTCAGCCATCGATTAGTTAACCTAAAACCACACAACATCGTATCCGCTCCAGGATGGATAGAATACTTTGTCGTATACGCCTCTTCAATAGCCAAGGTCCTTACATCTCTCCAAATGGAGGTCCGAACCTTGTCTTAACCAATATGAACCACTCTCCATCTCTTTTCACACTCGTTGGTCCAAGCCACGCAACATCTTATGTTGACGCGTTCTTTGCTTTGGACATCTTATCTTATGCCACCAACATCCTTTTCTCAAACCTAGATCGGATCGTCGTACATCTATCTCGAACTCATTCTTGGCTTCACTCCACGGTACAACATCTACATTTGCCTTTCCCAGATGGCACTTGGCCTCGAAATCAAACTCACTAAATAACATCCATCCATCATCTTTGCCTCATGTTCAATCCTTCCGATTGAAAGTGTGTTGGAGACATTCATGATCCGTATAGATTACTCTCCATGTCTCGTTCACTTAATGCCTCTAGCATTATAAGGCAAAACCACCACGCAGATTTCAAAACATCAATCGTGCAATCCTTCATAAGATTCTTCAGTTGTCGCGACGTATAAGCAATCACCTCCTCTCTTTGCCTGAGCATGCTTCTAATTCCTTTCTTCGTGCGTCATAATATACTACGAAATCGTCCGCTCCTTTCGGTAATGCCAAGGTCGGCTCATTACCCATTTGATTCCTTTCACATCTAGATAGCTTCCTCTTTGCTCTGCTTCAACCTTATTGGAGATCTTTACATACAACTTCTCTTTCCTCAGCAGCTTAACGATCATCTTTAAGTGTGACTTGTACTCCTCCTTAGCCTTCGGGTAGGTTTAAATGTCTTCGGTGTATATACGTTAACTAGATTGTCTATATACGGCCATGGTGCATTGGTTAATCCAAAAGGCATAGCCGTAAACTTCAACGTGTCTATTATGCGTCCTAAAAATAGTCTTAGCTATGTCATCCTTGTGCACCCTCCTTTGGTGACAACCCAAACGAAAATTTCCATTTCACTCCTCTCAACTACTCTATATACATCTTAAACTGCCCACCTTTCTTTTCATCAGACAATATAGACGCTTCCCACCATGAGTTACTAGTCGAATGAACCTTTACCTTGTTGCTTCTGCAATCCTTCCAACAACTCTTGCCTTTCCAAAGACGTCAAACGATAGGAGCCTTCGCAAATCGGCATTGCTCCTTGTACTAATTTCATATGAAATTCCATTCTACGACTACATCAACATTCTCATAACTAAGGGGTTTCAAAAGTAAAATGAGAACTCTCTAATTCCAACTTGGGATCGCGAATAATCCCATTCGCTTTGCCACCATCAATCGTACCATCCAGAAGATACGTTCGAACACCAACTCTAGCACCACGCCATGAGGAAATTTCAAAACTTCACATGCAC
>BQNB010202070.1:0-10864 GCA_026074375.1 Tanacetum coccineum
AGCTAATAGAACGATAAAGATATAATAAAGATACTAAATAACTAAACCATAAATAATATTCAACATTCAACATAATGACAATTACAATCCTAATCCTCTATTTATAAAGGAAACTATTAAATAGTTTGACTAAGACAATATAATAAAGATAACTAAATAAATATTAATAAGAAAACTATTAAATATGTTCTTATCACACTTTCTATTGTTCATTCCTTTCAATTTTATCCATGGACATTATTGCCACTGGAACCAAGGGAACTTTACGTGTTCATGACTTTATCGTCCCGTTTAATGCTAGAGTGGGGCCTTATTTTGCTGTATCAGATTCTAAGTGGATAGGACTTGGTTGTGAGCCTAAACCGAGTGAGTTTAGGATCCCAACCGTTCTTCCTCAAGAAGTCCTAATGGTGGAGGAATTTGCTCGTTTAATTGGAGGAATTTTTTCTGGCAAGGCTAAACCAGAGAAAAAGTGGCTGATGATTAGTAGAAAGACACAAGCGATAATTGATGCGGTTGTAGCCTCCATTAAGAAAGGTTATGAGCCTGTTGAAGTTGTTTACTAGAAGTTGTCTACTTTAATTTGTTTTGATGTTTGTTTCAAATTCGATACAACTAACTCTTCCTTTTGAAATAAAATGTTAGTTATAGGAACTCTTGGATATGAACATATGAACATGGTATTGCATACACGATGGTGTGGTTGTCCCCTTTTTAATTACAAAATACAGAGTGATACATCATAGCAACTAAACACGAGGATCGCGCTTGTTGTGAGAAGTTACCTTATATTGTCATATATTATTCAACATGATGCTGCATATTCAGATATTTCTGAGATACATATTATTAGATCACACTGACGAAATTGTTTCAATTTGTGCAGATGACATAGCAACTTTTTTCCTTGAGAGAATAGAGACATTTGTTTTCGAAATAAACCAAGGGAAATGCTAACAGTGTTAGAAAAACAACAACCGGCGGTCTAGAACGGAACCACGACACAAGAACTCTAACAATAATGTGTCAAATATGGATTTGATTTTAACATTATACCCTCGAACACCCCTTTATTAATATGAATAAACCTTACAACGAGGAACAAGAATAAATAACTAAAATCCCCCCTCATCTATAAATGATGAAAGGGTAGAAACCTATTCTTAATCGAATAGGAAACATCTTGCCTTGCAAGGCAAGCTAAACACTTCCTAGCTCTAGTATAATCCTAATCCAAATTACAATGTATACACTTAAACCCCTAATCTTTGTTTAAATTTTACTCCTAATATACAACAATTTCCACCTTAAGAGTAACACTTAAACATAATCGATACTGAGCATCTTTTCCTCGTGTTGGAACCTCGAACCACGAACCACCTTGTCGACCAGGCATTGTACTTCAGTAATTTCCCTAGATTAGTTTCCATAGAATCCTTCACTTTATTCTTTTTAGCAACATTACCCTCTATACCCTCTTGACCACGTACTCCAATTACCATAATGTTTGCCCCCACCTTTATACCAAGATATACCTTTTCCCTGCTCCTTTACCAAGCAGTCCGTGTTTATCTTTTCTTTAAGTTTCTTGTCCTCTAAATGTCTTTGAGCTACTGCATCATCATTGTTACTAACTTGAAAAACCTCAATTTCATGATTCCCTTGAGCTCCTTGCAGTTCCAACTCAAACCAAACATGAACATCAACATGTACTCTACGGATTCTTGTTTTAACACCAGGACCAAGTTGTTTGGACCAAACTTGTTTATGATCAAGTTGTTTGAACCTAACTTATTTAGAACCAAGTTGCTTGAATCCAACTTGTTTTGAACCTTCATGTTTTTGTACACCAAAAGTCATAACTTTTGCTTCCAAAGTATACACACAAATCTTTTTCCTCATCTCAGTCATCATAACCTGACAACATTTGATCACCTTGATTCTACCTGTATACAATAAGAAACACTAGCTAACTTTGATGATCCAGAGGTCGAGGAGGATTAAACAAATAGAAGCCATATTTATTTCCCGCCCCCCCCCCACCCCCTCCCCTCCCATCCCCCCCCCCCCCCCCCCCCCCCCCCCCCCCAACACGCCCTCAAACGAGAGAACAAAAGGAAAGAGGTGTATGTGTTTTAGAGAGAGAAAGAAACATTTCTAACACACTTTCGGTCATAATATACAAATGAATCCTCAACCCTCCATGGAAGTTTGAAGGGGGTATTTTTTTGTAAAATCCAATAAATAATAACTCCAAACCTTATACTAAATAGTCTAATCTTAGTCCCTGTGTGTTTGGCTTATTATCAACTAATGTAATCCGGATAAGTCAAACATATTTTAAGGCTAACATTCTACCCCCAATTCGTATGTGTGACATACGAAATTACTTAAATTGGTTACTATAGTACTAATTATACAAACACATAAAAGTTTCCAAGCGGCTTAAAAAGCTGAAGATGTCTTTTGAGTTCTACCTGGTCTGGAAACTTGTACTTTCAGCTTGGACTCTTCAGTGTTCTTTTAATTGTACCATTGAACCAATTATAGTTTGCATGAGTTGGATTAAAAAATTTCCCTCCATGTCTTTGCTGCGTTGGTCTTGAAAAACCTTTCTTCTTAGACTCCTTTTTGGCGAAAGTTTCTGAATCTGCTTCCCCACCTATATCCATAACATCCATAATCTGAGCAGATTCTATAACTTTTTTGTAGATAGAAAAAAACTTTCTATTTTGACATTTTGTGCACATCGGGATTTTGTTAGAGTAAGAAAACTACATCAAATACTACTGCTAATTTTTCTTTTGTCTTGGGGAATATTCGTTCGGGGGTACATGCAAGAATTCATCTGTAATTTTCTCACGTATGAAGAAATTCTTCAAAAACCATACTAAAGTAAAGTAGTCTACACTACTTTCCTGGAAGTTGACATGGTAACATCAAAGTCAACTAAGTCTCTGATGTACACATTTCCCCCATGATGGTTGCGAACTCTCAGAAGCATCATTGTCGTGTATGTCTATATACTCAAGAAGTTCTTGTCATAAGCAACAATCTTGAAAAGTTATCAATGGACCTCTGAAGAAATTTGAAGGTTTTGCTTTGACGGTGAAGTACCATTGTCGTTCTGTAGCTTCAATTATCCAGTGTGAATTGCTGTTTTACATTCTCAACCTTTAACTACTCTGCTGACTTTCAACCTCGTAGTCTGTCGGCTATTGTTTGTGCCTCCGCATAGTGAAGGTAACCCGACATTCCAAACTTGGAAATTAAGTAGAATCACAAAATTTGTTACTTAACTCTAGCATTGTTGTTGATGAAGAACGATTCAAGTTTTGATATATAAGTACTATATACTCAACCAAAAATGTATAAGAAGTGCAACACCTCTTGAAAATTAATCCACATCGACATCTGCGTATTGACCAATGAGTAATACAATGTAACTCCTTTAAGTGTATTGTTATCCAGGTCTTCAAACCAAACACCCGACTCTGGAAACTAGTTAATTCAGTCTTTATCATATTCCTTTTGTTCTCAAGCAAGTAATCAATCGATAGATTGGGTCTTGAGAAAAGGGAGGTAGAAAGTAGAAGGATGTATCGTTAGATGAAATAAGTAGACGCCTTAGTGAAACCCACTTACAATCTCAAATAAGGGTATACCAAATTCCACTTCGTGATCACTTGTCTTCGTATAATCCGATCCTTTATAAGTTTTGAATTTTTGTGTATATTTTTCGGATTATTTTTAGTGTTATGTTTCGTGTTTGTTGTGTTGTGAAATCATTAACATATCACGGGAATTTTACAATTCTATGAATAAACCGTAAAAAGAAACGGACATTTACGGGATTTTTACATAAATCAAGAAAAAACCAGGAATAAATAAATGGTTGTTTAGTGCAAATTGTTGTTGACTTAAAGTAAGTGAGCTTTTTGTTGGCGAATAATTGAGCTTAAAATGCCTATCGGCGTAATTTGGTTCACTTTGTGGGCTAGCGGTTGCATTATAGGCGTGTAAGGACTAACGGTGCAAATGTGTATTTACTTGAAGGGTATTCAAAATAAGGAAAGGACACGTGTGAATTTGCTAGAAATCCAGGGATGAATGTGACAACTTCAAAATTCTTGTTAATAAATTTGCAAATTAACTCCAAAAAATATGTCTCTTTCGTTTTTAAAAAAATATGAAATGCACCGATTGTATTTTTTAATCTTTTAAACTTGTTCGGTTATCTTCGGTGAAATCCGAATATACCACGTTGATCGAAAATGAGTCACGATCACAACAGTGTATGTCTTATGTTCACGTCGTTTTTTGATCGTCACAACTGAAAACTGTATAACCATAAACAAAACCGTAAGAGCAGTTGTTTTGTTCATATTGTCTTGGTAAATTTGGTTTCCTTCTAAACTTTGCTAGATCGGTGCTTTGCTAGAAAGATTAGTTTGGGTCCTTAAGGAACTTCTAGATCGGTTGTTTAACTCGTTCGGTTGATTAGTTCGGTTCTTTCTAAAATGACTAGTTCGGGTAGTAAGGAATCAACTAGTTCGGTTCATGAAGGTTTTGACTAGTTCGGATGATGAAGGCGTGAACTAGTTCGGTTCCTTATGAGAAAAATGACTAGATCGGTACTCTAGTTCGGTGGTACTAGATCGGTTCCAAAACCCTCTTTTAGATCGGTTGCTCACAACAACAACAAAAAACCGCAACGTCCTTGAAGCTTAAAAGATGGATCTATGTCACTTGTTTGTCTTCAACCGTGTGGACCACAACTGAATAAGCCAACCTTAATAAGCACTTAAGACTATAAAAAGCTTTAGAATAAGCTCATTACCGAGTAATAACTCAAAGAAAACAAAAACTAGTAACTATTAAAATAAAAGAAAAAGAGTAACTGTTTTGAATGAAAAAAATAACACAAAGGAAATGAAAAGTTGATAAGCCCTTGGCCTGTTAAACTAATTTAGCCCATAATTTTCACAATAGTTAACAGCCCAATTTAAAATAAGTTTAAAGAAAAAAAATAAGAAACAAATAAGCTTTAAAAAATAAGCCGATCATGAATAAGCTCAAAAATAAGCCACCACAACAAAACCACAAACACAACACGCACGAATACAATACACCCCCGGTTAGCTTTGATACCAATTGTACACAATAAGAAACACTAGCTAACTTTGATGATCCGGAGGTCGGGGAGGATTAAACAAATAGAAAGCCAACCTTAGAGAGAGAAAAAGGAAAGATGTGTATGTGTTTTAAAGAGAGAAAGAACACACACACACTTTGGTGAAATGATACAAATGAATCCTCACCCCTCCATGGAAGTATAGAGGGGGTATTTATAGTCCAAACACAACTAAACTATACTAAATAGTCTAATCTAGTCCCTGTGTGTTTGGCTATTATCAACTAATGTAATTCCGGATAAGTCAACATATTTTAAGGCTAACAATCTTCCCCCAATATGTGGACATACGGAATTACTTACAATGTTCCTATCAGGTACAAATACAACACAAATAAAGTCTTCCAAAGCGCTTCCAAAGCTGAAGATGTCTTCTGAGTTCTCCTGGTCTTGAAACTTGTACTCCAGCTTGGATCTTCAGTGTCTTTAATTGTACAGGAACCATTGTAGTATGCATGAGTTGGATTAACTTCCCCCCAATTCATGCAGCATGTCTTGAAAAGCTTTCTTCTTAGACTTCTTTTTGGCGAAGTTTCTGAATCAGCTTCCCCCCAAACCAACATCCCTATCTTGAGCAGATTCTGAAACTTTGATGTAGCTAGAAAAAAACTTCTATTTGACATTTACGTGCACAGCGGAATTTTGTAGAAGTAGAATACAAATCAAATTCTATCTGCTATTGTCATTAGGTTCTTGGTGAATATGCGTTCAGGGGTAATGAATGGAATCAAAACTATTCTTCTCACGTATGCAGAATACTTCACAAACCATACTAAGTAAAGTAGTCTACACTACTTCCCCCTGGAAGTTGACATGGTAACATCAAAGTCAACTAAGTCCCAGATGTACATACTACCCATCTGCATCTTCACAGTATAACCTTCTTATTCAAGATTACCCAATGAAATCAAACTTCTTCTTAACTCTGAAATAAACCTGACATCTTTCAGTATAAAGTTTGATCCATCATGCAACTATATCTTTATTTTCCATGTCCCTTTGATAGTGCATGGTCCGGTGTCGTACCTACTGAATGAAAACACCGATATACAAACCTTTAAGTTGATATAAGAAATCCTTCATATGTGTCATATGATAAGACCTACCTGAATCCAGTACCCAATTCATATCATTATCCTAATCTCGGACTTACCTCCATTGGCTTTTCCACAAGTAGGTGTTACCCTCGTCACTAGAAGATTTTGTATCCTGTTCTACGCTTTACCCTTTTTGATGAGACTATACTTAGACTCTTTCATTGGACATTCTTTCTTCTGTTGACCCTTTATGATGATTCATGATTAGACTTGAGTTTACCTGTTTCTCAATATGACTTAAAACAGTGAACTTCTACCGAAATAAGCTATACCTGAATGATCAGACCTTCCCTTTACATATAACTCGTCACCAGTTTCATCCTTAGTGCCTTCAGTTCTTTTCTTCAACTCCTTGAAATTTCAGATGAAGTCTCAGAAATCCTCCATTGTAACGGATTTCCCTCCCATTATCTACAATGTCTCCACAAAGTTTTCATAAGACGATGGCAACGATGACATATGTGCTTGATACTCATCCTTAATCTCGATATCGATATTCACCAAATTAAGTATAAACTTATTAAACTGGACTATATGATTACCTGGTTTCGTACATGGACTCATATAGTACGTTGTGTACAACTTAGTTATTAGACTTGCCAGGTCTATTTGTCTAAGGACTTAGTCATATCAGATAGTAACTTGCTCCAAATTCTACTGCAGTTGTTTACCTTGGTAACAGTCCCATAAAACTCGGTCTTCATATAGAATTAAATCATAGGGTAAATGCTTGCTTCTTCATAAAAGATGCTTTTCACCTGCTTAGGTTATCGGTAATGTCTCTAATGCAGCATCACATCCTTGTTGTACCATTAAAGCACACATCTTTATTTGTCATAACCTGAAGTCATTCTTCTCATCGAATTTCACGATGTCAAACCTAGTTATCGAACTAGCCATTCTTCTTTAACCTTTCTAAAGACCTTGTCAAGTTGTTTCTTTAACCTTTTAACAAAAAAGAGACTCTTTTGTCACCTTTATAGTCTACTTCGCACATGATTACGGTAATTAAAATAATCTTAAAATCCACATCACTTTTTCTCTACCTCTTGACCGATCGCTATGAGGGACGGTACCCGAAACCAAACTTCAAAAGCTCGAACGAACTCAAAACCTGGATCTAGTACTAAATCTTCTAAGACCACGACTAACCTATGGCTCTAATACCACTAAACCCCTAATCGTCAAAAATGGATTTGATATACACACATATGCACACATTATTGTTGGAGTTCCTGTATCGTGGTGCCGCTCTAGACCGCTTGTTCTTGTTTTTATAACAAGTGGTATCAAGAGCCATAGGTTAGTCGTGGTCTCTGAAGATCGAGTACTGGATCGAGGTTTCGAGTTCGTTCGAGTTTTCAAAGTTTGGTTTTGGGTACTGTCATTCATAGCGATCGGTCGAAAGGTAGACAAAAAGTGACGTGAGGGTTTTAAGATTATTTTAATTATCTTAATCACGTGCGAAGTAGACTATAAAGGTGACAAAAAAGTCTCTTTTTTGTCTAAAGGTTTTTGTTTTATGTATAATAAATTAGATTTTGGTTATCGTTTTTATTAAATTCGATTAAAGCGAAGGTTGCTTGTTGCGGGTTTTCTTGTGGTTCAAGTTTTGGTCGTGGTTTTCTTGGGTTCAAGTTCACGACTGGGGTGCTTGTTCGAGATCGAGGGTTTAGGTTTTTCTAATTAATTCGATTTGCAAGAAGGGTTTTTAGCAACAACATGTATATTGCACACGACATGTGAGGCTTATGAGTAAAGTTGGTTAAGAAACAACTTGACAAGGTTTTTAGCAAGTTTAAAGAAGAATGGCTAGTTTGATAACTAGGTTTGACATCGAGAAATTCGATGAGAAGAATGAATTCGTGTTAGGGCAAATAAAGATGCGCTCTTTAATGGTACAACATGGATGTGATGTTGCATTAGAGACATTACCCGTGGACATGAAAGCAGGTGAAACGGATGCTTTGATGAAGAAGGCATACAGTACCTTGATTCTATGCTTGGGAGACCGTGTTTTATGGGAAGTTACCAAGGAAACAACTCCTAAGGAATTTGGACGAAGTTGACTTGTCTGTATATGACTAAAAGTCCTTAGTCCCACACTCAAACATACTGCATTTGAAGAGAAAGTTGTACACGTATTATGAGTCCAGATATGTTATCTGTGTCGATAATATAGATGAGTTTAATAAGTTGATACTTAATTTGGGGAATATTGATATCAAGATTGAGAAATGAGGATCGAGCACTCAAACTACTTAGATCGTTGCCATCATCTTATGTAAAACTTTGTGGGGGAGGAGACATTTGTTGTGATGGGAGGGGACATCTATGTCAATGGAAGGATGTCTGGCGTCTCTTGAATTCAACGGCGGGTCTCTACTTGTTGAAGAAAAGAATGAAGGCACAAGGGAGGTCTAATTCCGGTGACGCGGTTATATGTAAAAGGAAGGTCTGATCATTCAAGTAAAGCTTATTTTGGTAGAAGTTCGCAGTTTAAGTCAAGGGGTAAAACTGGTAAACTCAAGTGCTTCATATGTCATTAAGGGGTCATCTGAAGATGAGAAGCTGTCAATGAAGTAAGTCAAGTGGGTTCGTCAAGATGGTAAGCGTGATTTATGATTTTGTTTCTTTTAATGCAGTGCGGTAAACCTACTTTGGAGAAGCCCTGGTGGTAGTCAGGAATGATGAGATGACTGAACTGGTAATGGATTCAGGTGGGTCTTATCATATGACACATATGAGGGATTTCTTGTATGACTTTAAGGTTGTTGATGGTGGTTCGGTTCAGTTAGGTGATAACATGACATGCACTAACAAAGAGACAGGAAAAGTGAAGATACAGTTGCATGATTAATCAAGCTTTATACTAGAATATGTCAGGTATGTTTCAGGGTTAAGAAGAAGTTTGATTTCATTTTGTACTCTTGTAAAAGAGGGTTATACTGTGATGATGCAGATGTGTAGAATCAAGGTGATCAAGGTTGTCGGGTTATGATGATTGGGATGAGGAAAAAAAACTCTGTGTATACTTCGGAAGCAAAAGTGATGACTTTTGGTGTACAAAAACATGGAGGTTCAAATCAAGTTGGATTCAAGCAACTTGGTTCTAAATTAGTTAGGCTCAAACAACTTGGTCATAAACAAGTTGGGTTCAAATAACTTGGTCCTAGTGTTAACACAGGAATCCATAGAGTACATTAGGGGTGTCCAAAAAAACAGAGGAACCAAAAGGAACGAGAAACCGTACCAGAACCGTCCCGAAACCGAACCATATATTAGAACCTTGGTCCGGTTTTTGGTTCCTAGAATTCCAAATTTTTGGTTCTCGGGGAGGGTCAGGACGGAACCGGCCGGTTCCGGTTCTTTCCCGAAAAGAACAGTTCTTTTGAAAAATATGAATTTTTATAGGGTTTGTTTCATGTAGCCTTTTAAGAAAATAAAAAATAAAACACTACTCATTATGTAAAAAATTAAAGGTTTGGAACACAAATGCGTGTTCTTGATACTTTATTTTGAAATACTGGAACACAAATGCGTGTTTTTGATACTTTTGAACAATTATAAACGTATATTGATACATTTTGTGTTCTTGTTTAAATTATTTTTAACTATTGAATTATTGTAACGATTTGCATTGTTAAAGATTCTTTTGTGTGTGTTTGTATTGTTTTAGTATGTCCGTTATGAATGATTCAAAAAAAAAAAGAGTGTTTTAAACACAATTGTTCTTGTCGGGAATTACCAAAAATTTCCGTACCAAAACCGGAACCGTCCCGGAACCAAACCGAAGAACTTGGGACGGTTCTCGGTTCCACATTTTTCTAATTTTTGGTTCTCGGTTCTTGCGGTTCCGGGACGGTTCGGTCCGGTTCTACACCCCTACGTAGGTGTATAGGGTGGTGACAAGTATTGAGGTGGTGGTGTATAATTGGTGGTTTTTGTGGCTATTATGGGTGGTGATGTGTATCCAGACCAAGATGTGTGTTGATGGACGAGGATTATTAAGGAGATAAAAAAGTGTGTAGATAGAGAGAAAAGAGAAGAGAGAAGAAAAAGGTGGGAGAGATATGAAGAGGGTGGCTTTTAATGTTGTAAGTGGGAATTAATATTTTGGGTATGTTTGGCAAAACTAGTTGTAAGTTGTATTACTGTTAGCTGTAAGTTGTATTTATGTAAGCTGTAAATTGCAAGTTGTTAACATGAGTTATAGGATGTATATTTTTTCAAACAATGTTCTTAGTAAATTAGTTGTTAACTGTAATTATAAGATGTAAAATGACATAAAAGGATACACCTATAATTGTAAAAGTCATTATATTTTTAATTATCATAATGCTTTAAGAAAACATGCTTTCAATAGTCATTAACGACGTGCATTCCATATTGGTGTAGCAATATCGTTTTAATTTTATATGTTGTTGTTGATGTTGTTGTTGTTAGTTTTATTCTATTGACTATACGTGGCATGGGTAGAGAGGCTTACGGGAATATACAACCTTCATCTTATTATATATTATATTATATATATATATATATATATATACTATATGCGTGGAATAAAACTATG
>BQNB010202072.1:0-10864 GCA_026074375.1 Tanacetum coccineum
TCTTCTTAAGTACTGCCAACTAGATTCCGCATAGTTGACAGTATATCAGTGTTTCATTAAGGAATATCGATCCTACAAATGATCTTGAAATTGAAGTAAAGAAACTTGCAAATGATAAAAAGGTGATTGAACCTTGTAAAAAGTGTAAAGTACTCATCAAAGAGGTTGACTCTTTAAAATACAATGTTTCTAAACTTCAAGATGAAGCATTGAATTTTTCAAAATTCAAAGTACCATTGCTTTGGATGATATGTTAAGTCGTCAAAATTATCCCAAGATAAGAAAGGTCTTGGATTTTCTAAAGATGATAAAATCACTTTCGCAAGTCTAAACAAACCATTAGTGTTTATAAAAGAAAGTCAAAAGGAAATTTTATCAAAAAGCTTTGTTAACCCTATAGCTCCTCAAACTTACTTTGCAAACTCTCGAGGTTCCCAAGAACTCATTATAAGAGTGGAAATAAGACATCACTCGGGCTCACATAATGGACTTGGATATATACAACCTTGAGTTGACCCTAGACCTCTCTTACCCATACCAAATATGAGACCTTTAAACTCGTATAACCGAAGACCTTCTTTTCAAAACAACCATTCTTTAGAAAGAAGAAATTTTCAAAACAACCAAAGGTCTTCGTATCATCAACATAACACCCTTCAAAATGAGAGAAAACTCCTACCCATATCAAAGGCTAAAAACACCTTGGAGCATTGGACTAAACTTTCAAAACTCCCTTGATTTTCAAAACAATCCTTGGTCTGCGTTCTCAAGGTACGATCTACATAAACTATATGCTTTACTACAAGACCCAAGAATGGTTAACTTGGGCAACATATTTGCTAACCACAACAGACCCAAGAAACAATGGGTACCAAGACCATGAATTCATATTGCTTGTAGGTGTGTCTTAAATGTGATCTACTACCAGAAGATTGGATTGTTCATAGTGGTTGCACTAAACACATGACCAACAATAGAAGATTGTTTACTTCATACAAGGCGTATGATGGTGGACATGTCGAATTTCGGAGCAACCTAAAGGACAAGGTCATCGATGGAGGTAATATTACTCATGACTCCATTACAATGGCCAATTTTAATCATGTTAGTGGTCTAGCTTTTAACTTGATTAGTGTAAGCCAATTATGTGATGATGATTGCGTAGTTAGCTTTAATAAAGTAGATTGTACTATTAGTAAAAATGATAAAACGCTAGCTAAAGGGCATAGGAGAAATGGTCTATATACGTTCAATTTGGGAGATAACTCCAAACAACAAATATGTCTTACATCCATAGTAGATAACTCAACGCTTTGGCATAGGAGGTTAGGTCACGCCAATATGCAGTTAGTTCAAAACTCAGCTTCCAACGAGTTAGTAAGGAACCTACCAAAGTTGAGCTTTGAAAGACACTTTTATGATACGTGTGGTCTAGGGAGTCAAGGTAATGCAAACAATAGAACTAGGAATGAAGTGTCAACTAGTAGGATTTTAAAGTTGTTACACTTAGATTTGTTTGGTCCATATCCAATTCAAAGTTACGGAGATAACTTCTATACTCTAATGATTTTGGATGATCACTCAAATTATACTTGGGTTGTGTTTGTAGAATCTAAGGATGATGTCTTAGATAAGTTTAAAATATTGTGTAAAAGACTTGAAAACCTACATGATTGTTCTATTGTTTCAATTGTAACAAATTATAGTAGTAAATTTGATAAATTGCAATTTGGGAGCTTTTGTGAACAACATGGAATATCTTATAACTTGTCGGGCCCGTTCACTTCTTAATCGAGTGAGATTGTTGAAAGTACGCATCGTAAGTTAAAAAAGATGATTCATGTTATGTTAGCCGAGCAATCTATTCCAAAAAAGTTTTGGTGTCATGCATTAGATATGGCAACTTACATATTCAATAGGGTTTATATTAGAAAATTCATTAATAAAACACCCTACGAAATTCTTAGAAATAGGAAGCCGTCATTAGAGTACTTTAGGGTCTTTGGCTGTAAAGTATTTATACTTAATACTAAAGTACATCTTACCAAGTTCGACCCAAAGTCGTACGAATGTGTGTTTTTAGGATACTCTCAAACTAGTAAAGCAAACATAGTGCTTAACAAGAAAATAATGAGAACTGAGGAATCTTTCAATGTTACCTTTGATGAGAGCTTGCCCGAGCCCAAGTCATCTTCTTCGGTAGAAGATGATAGGATCAATGAACCCATAGTTCAAGATCTTAATGGGTCGTTGTCATTACAAGTTAATGCTTTGGATGAAGGCTATCCTAAAAGTGTCAAAGAAGCTAGAAGTCACCCAATAGAGCAAGTAATTGGTGAGTTAAATGAAAGGACATTTTAGTCTAAGACTAAACAAGCTTAGGATTTTTGCATGACATTTTCCAAAGTCCAAATTTCACGAGTTTAGTTGAGGTTGTTAATGGTTGACATGCACCATAAGATATTGATTTGAGAGAATGAGGGGTCAAAAATAATGATAGAAGTCTAGAGTTCATTTACATACCCCTTTTTAGAGATATTTGTGCTCTTAGAGCTTATGTGCTCATGTGCTAGGACCTATGTGAAAGGCATGGAAGTTAAACAACATTGTTGTTTTAACAAGATGAAGAATAGATGTCAACGCATTATTCAAACGATGGTTGTCATATCTCAGATTCTACATGTCAAATTTATGTGCTATGAACAAGAAATTTGATCTACATCTTTTCAATGTTGTGGTAACTATCACTTCACATATTTAAATATGTGAAATCGACCTACTCGCAACATTGCATGCTCTATTCCCTATGATAGACATGAAAGATTTGTTAAACAAATTCATTGACAAAATCACATTAGATCATAACTCACCCTTGTGTTAAAAATGTTGTATTTGTGTCAACTTGTTCATTTTATGAGAACTAAATATGTATGTGTGGGGACTAATATATAAAACTAGATCATCCAATTCCAACTAAACCTTAACTAAACCGCTCAAATCACCAAAGCATAATTGTCATTCCAATAGAGTACTTTGCTTACAAAAGGCATAACTACCTTAAACTTTAAAGAATAAAAAAGTACCAAAATCTTATTATTCATTGCTTACTAACCACTCCAAGATTCATATCTAATCCTTATTTGAACATTATAAATAATAATGAAAAACACATAATATCATCATCACCTTTTGTGTTCAATCCTCACTAAGAAAATGAATACTAGATATTTCATGAAGCATGTCACCAATGACAACTCCACCAATACCTATCAACCTTTTGAAAACCGTGACTACCATGAAGGGCGTTAATGTGACAAAAAATTCTTTATGTAACAAACTTGGAACAACCTTTCATTCAAGCAAAATGTTTCTCACTTGTCAACAATCTTCCCTATACCATTTATCCTCAACACATTCAAGAATTCTATACTAGATACTACTTTGACATACCCACATTAACTCTCCATTTCCGCATGTATGGTCACGGCTATGCTTGGGATCTAAGAAATTTAGGAAGGGTGTTGAATGTATCTTCTAAAGGAACCTTGTTCTTTACTAAATCAACCGACACAAAAGCCTTCATGAAACTTAAGAATTATCATCCAAGTTTATTTCCATGTGACCCCCGGTCAGTAGCATCATGATTCAAAACAACATCATGAGACATGAGTTCCATTGTAAAGGTATTCCCTCAAAATCATAGTAGAAACACCAACTTCACCCTTACTTGAATGCATGGGAGGATTATCTCTTGTCAAACATGAAAGCTTGCCCATCATTGTTGGCTACATGCTTTATTGCATAAAAACCAAAACTCTGTTCAACTTCGCTTACTTCATAGCTCGAAGGTTGAGTGATTTTGACTACAACAAGGAGGCACTTTCATATGCTAGGGTCATGACAACACTCTTTGAATACCTCAAGAACAAACATCCCAATGATGCCTCCCGAATGATTGAAGTGGAAGAAGTGTCTCCCATGTACCCACCTTTCACCATGGAATCACTTGAACTCTATAATTTTGCAATTAAAATAAAACTTTACTTGTAATCTCAATGTAATTGGTGATCACCACCAAGATATGCTTAAGTGATATAACTTACTTGCTTGAAATAATATGTGCTTTGCTTGTGTATTTATTACCTCTATTATGCTCAACAAAATGTACTTGGAGTCATGAATAACTATACATATAAAATGTTAAAATATGTATATGAATGTACGCAACAACTCTACAAAGTCACAATAATTCATATTTGCACTTATTGATATTCAAGTTTCCAAATGGTAAGCTAACCTATGTTAGACTTGAACATGCATATATGTTTGTTGCTTATGTTGTTTTGTGTTTGCTTGTTGCTAGTTGTAGCCAAGAACACTTTGAAGGTGATGCTCTTGACCCATGGATCCCTGCCTTAGAACAAAGGGAAGCAACGATCTAGGGGGAGCATGTACAATGGTATCTATTCTCTCTTCTACAAAGATATCAACCTTCTAATGAAAGACCAAGATCCCGCCTTTTTGATTTGACAAAAGGGGGAGAAGGAAAGCAAAGCTAGGAAAAGCAAGCAATTACGAAAGCAAAGAGCTATAGCGTACATGAGAGTAGACAAGCTATGTAAGACTCATAAGGTGAAGACAATGTTCAAGCTTCACCAAATTACAAGGCCAAGATAAAGACGCAAACTACATCAACGGCGGTCTTCATCTTCGCTACGTTTGTAATTTATTTGCTTTCTGAAATTTTATTTGTCATCATCAGAAAGGGGGAGATTGTTGGTGCAACATTGACTAGGATCTCCTTTATGTTTTTAACGATGACAAATAAACGTTCACAAAACATAAAATAACAAACGATATCCAAAATCTGTAAAACCGGATATTTGCCTCTGGTGCATTGGTCACGCGTCAGCACATGGCCAGCGCGCCACTTAGTATGATCACATTTTCAACATACTATTAAACAAAAGTATTCATTTGACCTTAATCTGGATTTACGTCGTTCCTAATCACGTAACGGGTTTTACTCCCTTATTGGTCAAACTAAGTCAAAGGTCACTTTACGTAAATGCATCCTTTCCCGTTATGGGATATGCTTTACTTAAGATGGAAAGCACTTAGCTTGTTTGCATCAAGGTGATTAGTATTGTTGATTATCATAGATTAAAGTCTAAATGACTAATTGAGTTTATGGTATTTGGAGGTTAATCATACTTTGACTTTTCTCACTTCCTTACCTATAAATGTTTTACAAACTCACATGTAGTCCTCACATGTACAAGTCTACGCTTATTCTACACAATCCTACAGCCCATTCTTCTCAATCATTTGTTCATCCTTCTTACCCAATAAATGATTTCATCCTTCACACACTCCAAACACATTCTTCCTAAACAATCCCATAATCACATATGCCCATTCTTTTCTATCTTATTGGTAATGTGATTTTAAACCTAAATCAATCTTTTGATTTCATCCTTATCTTCATCATCTTCATTCTTTATCTTTAAACCTTCAAGCCTAAACTTTTCTACACATAAACCTTTCCCAAATAACACCAACATGGCAACTCATATTCCCTTACACAATGTACTCTCTTTGTACTTGTTATACTTCTTGTCCCATATAATCCAAACAAAGGCTCCTCCACATCCTATCAAAACATTCTCCACCACATTCAATATTCACCTTCTTCCTCACAAAATTTGTATTACACACACACACTTTCATTTTCACCATTGATCAAGCCTTCTCATCAATCCAAGTTACCCTTCTCTTTTCTCCACCCTTGGATTGAAACTCAAACAAATACAACAAACAAACTTTCTCTTCTACCCTTTATCAAGCCACCTAATCAATCCAATATACCTCGTTCTATTCTCAACCCTTGGATTAAACTCTCATCTTATACAAAAACACCTTCTCTCATAAACATACACTTCTCACTCACACGACAAACACACCTCTTTTTATACCATTGATCCTGCCACTTCACCAATCCATCTTACCTCTCTTCTTCACATCCTTACCCTCTATATCAAACTAAGTTCATGAGGCTCCTTTCCATCATCTCATAACAACTCATTCTCTCTTATCCAACATGTACTTAATGATTTTGAAATTTAAATTTCAAATTACCCCCCCCCCCCTTCTCTCAAAGCAAAGAATATTCCAAGAATATTTTCTTATACCCTAACTAGATATTTTAAACCTTTAGTTAGATCCAAACTAAGCTAGTTACGCTTAAACGAATACCCACAATATCATTTTCCGATAATTCTTTTCTCTCTTTACAATTTCGAATAAGCGAAAGGCTTTTAAATACTTCACAAACATTTTTATCAAATTGCTATTTAAGTTGGTTGACCTTGAGTATAATAATGATTGAAAGGTTATAGTGTGAAGTACAATTGGGGGTTTAACAAGAGCAAGTAATTAAAAAGGTAATAACATCAAATAACGTCACTTTTATAGTATCATTTATCCCATGTAAATTACCTATTTTGTATAATTATTGCAAGAATTAATACTTAATCCTTTATATTTGAGATCTGCAGTAATTATGGACTACTTTATGAAGATTATCTAAAAGGCACGCATTATGGAGCTTAAACGAAGAAATCTGAAGAAACTGTTTTGACTGACTATACGTCGTATCCATCAAGGAAGATACAGCGTATTTGTGCCTGCACTTCACAAGAAACCATGAAGACCTATATGCAGTATCTAGAAGATATCATACGCCATATCCAAGATATAGTAATTAAATATTCTGGAAGATATTGAACGTGGTCTTTACTCCAAGAAAACTCCTAATACGCCGTATTGACCTCAACCAATACGGCGTATCGAAGAAATTATAGACACTATAAATAGAAAACCTAAAAACGAGTTTTAGGTGTGCTTGATCATATTTTCGATACCTTAACCATAAAAGTTGATTTTCAAAAGACAAGAAGACCAGAAGAGGTCAAGCAAAGCTTCTAATTCCATAGGAAACACCTTGTAATCACCTATACTCTTATAATCGTTCGATTTGTGGTATCATTCATTTAACTTGGTTAGTTTACCTTGGTTGATTGATTATTCTTGTATTAATTACAATGGTTAAGGGCTAATACCCTTGGGTATTAGCCATGATTATGAATATTTAAATGTTTGGTTTGTTTATATTGACTACTTAATTTATTGTTGGTTGTTGATTATGTTTATCAATTCATACTTGTTTATGTGCTTAAGTATGCGGCCCATCATTTAACTGGATCTAGGAATGCAAAATATCTAGCTAGCTAGATGCCAGGATGGCTCTCCATATCCGCAATTTATATATCTAGAGTAATAGGATCACAAATATTGACCTATCTTTACCATTAGTTTATGTGAACAAGTTGGACTAGTATGTGACATGGGATCAAAGCGAGAGGACTATCTAAACATTAAAGGATATGCTTCATGCATGCGTGATTGATTTTGAAAAAGGCTAGGATAGACACTTGCCTTTAGTAGAGTTTTTGTACAACAACTACCATACTAGTATTAAGGCTGCACCATTCGAGGCGTTGTATGGTTGTAAGTGCCGATCACTGATCTGCTGGGCTGAAGTTGGAGATAGTCAACTCACTGGCCCAGAGATTGTTCATGAAACGACAAAGAAGATTATCCAAATTAAAAGCCGAATTTAAGCCACTCATGATCTTCAGAAGAGTTATGCTGACATGAGACGAAAGCCCTTTGAGTTTCAAGTGGGAGATAGGGTCATGTTGAAAGTGTCACCATGGAAAGGGGTGATACGTTTTGACAAACAGAGAAAGCTGAACCCTCGTTATATCAGACCTTTCAAGATTCTCGCCAAGGTTGGAACCGTTGCTTATCAACTCGAACTTCTAGAGCAACTCAGTAGAGTCCATAACACCTTCCCCGTGTCGAACTTAAAGAAGTGTTTATCCGGTGAAACGCAAGTAATTCCGTTGGATGAGATCCACATCGATGATAAGCTTCACTTCATTGAAGAACCCGTCGAAATCATGGACCGTGAGGTCAAGCGTCTAAAGCAAAGTCGTATCTCGATCGTTAAGGTTCGTTGGAACTCGTGAAGAGGTCCCGAATTCACGTGGGAACGTGAGGACCAGTTCCAGAAGAAATACCCGCATTTATTTGCAAAATCCGTATCTGCACCGAACGTCACGTCTTAAGCTTTGAGGACAAATATTTTCTAACAGGGAAAGGATGTCACACCCCGTAAAACTCTCAAAATGTCATCGTTGACTTTTCGTACTTTAGTTTGACTTTTATGACTACATGTAATTTTACGCTGAAATCAAGGAGTTCACCCGTATATATCTGAGAATTATTACCGGAAGTTTCTCGGGTTGCCATTTAATGTGGTCTTTCGACAGTTGTAGCGTTTTTAAGTTTCGGTTGAATATTTTAATTTTCAAAAATTTGTTTAAGGTATTTTACGTTTTTCAGTTTTTGCGTAAACCGTAAGCGATAAAATCTAAAATATCAATGCATGAATAGATATCTAGCATCCTAGGATCCCCTCATGCATGAATCAAAATTCAAAATTTTCAAAAGGACCCCCTTCCTTTGCTCGTCCGCCACCTCAAGGACACACACACTTCCCATTTTCTAGCAAAGATGTTCCTAGATATTTTATGTTGCATAGGATCCTTATTCTTAAATTATAAAAGGGACTAGATACATTTCATTTCACACACACATCTCCTTTCCAATAAAAACACATAAAAACTCTTCCCTTTCCCTCTCTTGCTCTCATCCGCGACCAAACACACAGTTTTACATTTTTTTGATTAAGATCCTTTAGAGATAAAGTGTATTTGGGTTGATTCATTTAGTTATTTGGATATTTAGAACATCATTTAGGGTGTTCTTTAATCTTTGATCATCTTCTAATGCTTCATTCTTGTAAGTTCATCTTCTCCAATAATTTTTGTACTTCCTTGATCCTCATTACATTTAGAAGCTAGTTGTATAAATTATTTTATAAAAATCAAAGCTTTAAAATTTACTTTATGAGGGTTTCGAAATATACCAAAATATATATAATTAAAGATTAGTTGTGTCGTCGTGGTGGTACTTTTATAAGGAAATATTTTCTAAAAGCTTATTTGCTTACTTTTAGCTTATAAATAAGCTCGCGTGAGCTTATTTGAGCTTATATACACGTCAAACTCAATAACGAACCATAAAGGTTCGAACTTTATGCTTATTTGAAAATCGTCTTATTTTCCAACTTATTTTGGTAGCTTATTTGATTTCTAAATGAAGGAATAAGCTTATCGGGCTTAATAAATAAACCCGAATGAGCTTATAAGCCTTCGTGGGCCTCGGCCCAACACCAAAGCCCAAACCGTGGCTTAAAGCCCATAGCTTGGCTTATTTGGTGGCTTAACTTGGCTTATCGTAGCTTATTTAATAAGCCATGTGCTTATTGTTTAATCGTTTGCTTATTTGAACTCGTTACGTTTCAGATCTTTCGTTTAGGCTTATTGGGCCTAAAAGCCCAATAAGGATCCTTAAGACTTTCGAATTATTTAATAAAGGCTTATTACTTATTTTAAACTTATAAATTAGACTTATTAATATCGTAATCTAAATACTTACAAAACTTATATTATTCTAAGCGTTTTGATTATGTAGACTTTAAGTGATAAAAGATCGTGAAAATTAGTTTTTGGATATACTATAGAGATTTGGCGTTTTGTGAAAAGTGAAATAGATTTAGAAAGTGATTTTGAATAAAGTCGATGACTTTAGAAAACGGATATTTACAAACGGGTCATGCCGAATTTTCGTAAAAACTTTATGCTTATAAATATTTTGAGAAAACTCATTTTTTTAAATCTCGTCAAAAGGACGAAAACGTATCATTTATAAATAATAAATAATATTTTTATTTATATTTGTTAAATAACTCAAATACATATTTATATAAACATTTCAAGTATTTTCTTTAATATCGACAAAAAGACTAAATAATAAATATTAATATTTTAATACCTGACTAAAAGACGAAAAATATAAATTTTATAAATATAAAATTTCTACTACTTACTATGTAAATTAAAAACATGAAAACATTTATATCAAAGACATCCTAGTTATTATTTTGGGTTACCGGGTAAACTGCCGAAACTTATTTACTTTTGTTATTTTCCTACTATGTTATAGATTTGGTACAGATTATCGTAATATGTATTATCGAGTCAAAACCACTACGACCACCATACAACTAACCTTATCAAAACTTCTTTCATAAATAAAGTACAACTACTTTCGTAAACCTTACACATCTACATAATTCCACGTTATACCAATTCTGAACCAAAGCGTTTATTATTAGCTCGAGACCTAGCACACTTGTGCATCCCTGCATGATCATTCGTTTCAGCTGCTTTACTTCATTGTTTACTGTGAGTTCATAGCCCCACTTTTTCTATTGTTTTAACATACGTTTTATGACTTTGGGGTGAGAATATTGTTTGCTTTTCAAAAATGGACACAAGTATCTTACGTGAGATTTTTCCCTGTTTACGTGTTGCCTAAGTTTTGCGTTTAGACCACTACTCCTCATTTGATCATGAACATTTAATTTCTTAACCAATCGTACTAGTTAAGTGAGCGCGAGTGTTATAAATAGATCTATTGGGACTAATTATCCCTATCCGGGTAAGTAACGCTTACTAGTTTCGGAGGTGCTGAAGTAATGGATTATAACATGTCGGATTTCGCTTAGGTTATCTTTGGTCGGATACCTGTTGGGCAAGCTTTACTTACTTGGCATGATTTATATGCTACTTACATATTGAGCCTCAGTTTCATGAGCTTAGTGCAACGTAAA
>BQNB010202074.1:0-10864 GCA_026074375.1 Tanacetum coccineum
GAGTTTCATGACGTTAAGCCTCGTGTTTCCGCCTTGGTGGGGTGTGACAAATTGGTATTAGATCCATTGGTTATAGAGAAGTAGGTGGTTTGACCTAGACTGTAACCTAAGAGTCCTTCATATAGCTGCATAATAGGATCTATGTGTTTAGCTATCTAGGCGTTTTGTTTTCTTGTTTTTCTGAGAGTTTTATCTCGACATACGAGCTAATCGATACCAGAAGCGTCATGATAGGAGCCAATTGAGGTGGAGCCTCTTGAGGAACCGAATGAGGAAGCATAGTTAGAAGAGTCGGAGGAGGAGGCCAACTCAGATCTCTTGTCGGATGCTCGTAGCAGGCCTGGACCCGCCGAGTCGGGTGACTCTCGTAAAAGCAAAGTCAAACCCAAGCGAGGCCCAACATAAGTTAATCATGTCTTTTACCTCGACACATTAATATCGATGATTTCTTTTGGATATTGCGTATTCTTGGGCGCTTCGAGACCTTCATTTTCTTTCTGTCATTTTTGATTTATCTTTATATAAATAAATATTGCTTTGATGGAGCATCGTTTCTGTGTTATATTAGAGTCGTTTAAGATGTGCAATGTGTTATATGTGCATATATGTGTTTTATCATTGAGATGTGTACTCTTGGAAGCAAGTACACGTGTGAAAGGATGCACTTATAATTATGGGTGGCCAACATAATTATGAAGGCATCACACACGTAGACTTGTGACCATGATTGCATTGATCGGTGTTTACTTGTTACGTGGTAGTGTAAGATGTTGTATTATGTGTGGTTAAGATATGGATAGTTGCGTAGTTAGTAAGTTTCCCTTCTATCTATCGCTTGCGGATACCCCAAATACTCGTTATTGCTATTATTGAATTTGTTCGTTTGCTCAATTATTTGCTCGGATATATAACCCTTATTTTAGCATTCCTTGTTCGTACCATGTCGGTATGGATGATCTAACTTTTCTATTCGGCGTCTTGATGTATAATGGTTGTTCGGATCTGTTTCTTTGGATATTGGTGCGTTTAACTGGTTCTTTCGTTGCATTGATTACTCGTATGAGTATCAAAATTTTCTATTAAGCATTAAATGTTCCTAACATATTAGTGCGGATCATTACTCCATTCTTTATATATCCTTTGGTTTTCGTAACATGTTGCGGCATGATAGTACCAACACTTTTCAATGGTTGTTCTTTTGATCGTGAATACGGATGAGTCTTTACCTTTTTCTTTTGGTTCGTAATGTCTTCGTATGAATTTCTTTTGTGCATGTTTGTTTCACTATTATTCTAACTATATGGTTCCTTGTACTTCCTTTTGCTTTCAAATAATAGAATTGGGTTAGAGTCTTTACGGTATTTTACAATCCTGTTTGGTATTATGATGTCCTTTGTTTGAGAAATATATTTTATATTGATGTCGACTTATGAAAATCTTTTTGAAGTATATCTTGAGGGTGTTTGGGGAAAACTATTCTTGAAATGATATTATGAATACATTGTGATAAGCGCTTTTATATGACTCTCTCTTTATTTTTATGAAAACGACGTTTACAATGATTTTTTATGAAAACAATGTGATATTGATTAAGTGTCAAAACAATGTTTAAGATAATCTTTACATTTTTATATGTTTGTTTTTGATAAATTTTATTTTATGAAAAGTATGTTTAAAATGATTTATATGGGTAAAATGCGATACACCTTTTATATACCTATCTCTTGATTTTTTTTATGAAAACCATGTTTAAAACGATTTTTTTTAAGATTATATTTAACATGATTTTTTTTATTTAAAATAATTTTTTTATTTATTTAAAATGACTGCCTTTATTGTTTCAAAATGAATTTTTATAAAAACAGTATTTAGTTGGTTCTTTCGAGTAAAGTCGATTATTGGTATAAGAATTCTATCTTTCGTATTTATCAATATTGATACGTATCATTATACGATATGTGTTCATTTTGTCTTGGTACGCTTTGTTGACTCTTTTGTTTGCGTTTTCTATTGGTATGGATATTCTATCCTTTCTTTTAAGGATTCTTATGTCATTTGATCCACATCTTTTTTGCATATGTGAAGTCTCTTATATGTTTTCTAGCCTTTGATTCGATATTCATTTGCTACCCTATTCGATAGTTCGTAATCCTTAGAATTTGTTGATATACGTTTTATTCGACCAAGTCACTCTCTGTAGGGAGCACCTGTGTTGTTCAAAAAGAAGGACGGTTCATTTCGAATGTGCATAGACTATCGAGAGTTGCAAGCTGACCACCAAGAATCTCCCTAGGATCGACGACTTGTTCGACCAGTTACAAGTTTCGCGTTATTTCTCTAAGATAGATATTTGTTCCGGTTATCATCACTTGAGAGAGTGCATGAGGATGATATTCCAAAGACTGCGTTTAGGACGTGATACAGACACTTTAAGTTTACGGTTATGCCTTTCGGGTTAACCAATGCACCAGCGGTCTTTATGAACTGGGTTTGAAAATCATACTTAGATAAGTTTGTCATCGTATTCATTGACGACATCTTGAACTACTCAAAGACTAAGGAGGATCATGTGGTTCATTTGAAGTTGGTGTTAGAGCTGCTAGAGA
This sequence comes from Tanacetum coccineum, assembly GCA_026074375.1. Taxonomy (NCBI): domain Eukaryota; kingdom Viridiplantae; phylum Streptophyta; class Magnoliopsida; order Asterales; family Asteraceae; genus Tanacetum; species Tanacetum coccineum. Next base: position 2,607 of record BQNB010202074.1, read on the forward strand.
TGGAGAGGTTGTATGCTAAGTTTTCCAAGTGCGAGTTCTGGTTGCAAGAAGTGCATTTTCTCAGTTACGTGGTCAATCATAACGGTATTCACGTGGACCCAAGTAAGATTGAGGCAGTAAAGAACTGGAAAGCTCCTACGACGCTGTCCGAGATACGATCATTTTTGGGGTTAGCTGGGTACTACCGACGTTTTATCGTGAACTTCTCTAAGATTGCTAAACCCCTTACTTCGTTGACTTGGAAAAATAAAAAGTATGAGTGGGGCGCGGAGCAGGAAGAGGCTTTACAGACTTTGAAAGATAATTTGTGTAATGCTCTAATACTGTCGTTGCCTAATGGAATTGAAGATTTTGTAGTTTACTGTGATGCGTTGAATCAAGAATTAGGTTGTGTGATCATGCAAAGAGGCAAGGTAATCACCTATGCATCACGACAAATGAAGATCTATAAGAAGAATTATACAACACACGACCTAGAATTGGGAGCAGTAGTGTTTGCTCTTAAGACTTGGAGGCATTATTTGTATGGTACGAAGAGTGTCATCTATACGGATCATAAGATTCTTCAACACATATTCGATCCGAAGGAGTTAAATATGCACCAACAAAATAGATTGAATTATTTAGTGATTTCGACAGTGAGATTAGTTATCATCTGAGAAAGGCAAATGTAGTGGCTGATGCATTAAGTAGAAAGGAGAGAGTGAAACCAAGACGAGTACGTGCAATGTCCATGACTATTAGTCAAGTGTTAAGGACAAGATATTGACTGCTCCAGGTGAGGCATCCAAGGTAGAGAACGCGACAGCAGAAATGCTGCGTGGCCTGGACCAACTAATAGAAAGGAAGGAAGACGGAGGTATGTATTTTATATGGGTTCCATTAATAGGTGATGAGACTCATGCATCGAGGTACTTGGTACATCCGGGAGCGGATAAGACGTACTATGACCTTAGAGATATGAATGGTGGCCATGTATGAAGAAGGATATTGCTACCTATGTTGGCAATTGTCTGACTTGTTTAAAGGTGAAGGCTAAAACATGAAAGACCTTCGGGTTTATTGCAACAGCTAGAGATACCTGAGTGGAATAGGATAGAATAACTATGGACTTTATTAAAAGGTTGCCAAGATAGAGTAGTGGGTATGATACGAATTGGGTAATAGTCGATAGACTGACTAAATTAGCCCATTGTTTGGCAATACGAGAAGGTTACAAGATGGAGAAGTTTGAAAGGCGTTATATTGATGAGATAATAGCAGGGCATGGAGTGCCCGTGTCAAACATCTCAGATCGTGATGGAAGGTTTACTTCAAGATTTCTAGCAAATATTACAGAAAGCCTTAAGGACGCGATTGGATATGAGTACAGCTTATAAGCTCAGACGGATGGACAAAGTGAGCGTACAATTTAGACATTGGAAGATATGTGAAGAGTGTGTGTGATCGATTTTGGTGGCAGTTGGGATGTTTACCTACCGTTAGTTGAATTTCATATAATAATAGTTAACCATTTAAGTATTCGATGTGCTCCGTTTGAGGCACTGTTGGAAAGAAATGTAGGTCGCCCGTCCTATGGGCTGAAATTGGTGAAAGTAGATTGATTGGACCAGAATTAGTGCAAGAGACGACTGATAAGGTAGTCTTGATAAAGGAAAAGCTCAAAGCTGCGAGAGATCGTCAAAAGAGCTATGCTGATAATAGGCGTAAGCCACTAGAGTTTGAGGTTGGAGATCAAGTGTTACTGAAGGTGTCGCCTTGGAAAGGCGTGATACGTTTTGGAAAGAAAGGTAAGTTGGCACCAAGGTATGTAGGACCATTTGAAATTCTTGAAAGGGTCGGTCCTGTAGCTTATCGATTAAGATTGCCCGAGGAATTGAGTAGCGTGCACGACACATTTCACGTGTCGAATTTGAAGAAGTGTTTGGCGGATGCAAATCTGCATGTGCCACTAGATGAGATTAAGGTTGACAAAACCCTTCGTTTTGTTGAGGAACCCGTAGAAATTATGGATCGTGAGGTTAAGAGTTTGAAACGTAGTAAGATTTCTATCGTTAAGGTTCGTTGGAATTCAAAGCGTGGCCCTGAGTTCACGTGGGAACGTGAGGACCATATGAAAGCTAAGTATCCCCGATTGTTTGTTGACCGTGCTGTTGAACCTACTAGTTAAATTTCGGGATGAAATTTCCTAAAGGAGGGGATACTGTGACAACCGTGACTTGAGCAGGTTAGTCAAACCGTTAGAGTTGACTAAAGTATTATTATGTGTTATATTTGTGTGCTTATGTGATCTTATATGAGTATTTGATATCAATCCGTGATGCGTGTTCATCTATTAGTGATTGAATTTTGTGGTTTTGGTAGCTATTTCATTTCGTTCACATTTTGTGACAATGGAAATGATAGCATGATTTTATGCGTTATCGTGTAATTTGGTGAATAATTGATATATGAGCGTAAGAGTATATAATGTATTATTAGGTTTTAGTTAAGTCTAGTATTTAAATTAATTAAGCGTAGGTTTTTCTAAATTAGGAAAGTAATTTATAAAATGAAATTTATAAATAGTAAGTTTAAAACTAGTTTTTATTTAAAAGGTTTGCAAAATTAATAAAGGTTTTTATAAAAATAAGAAAATAAAGGGGTAAATATGTATTTATTAATAATAAAAAATAATAAAAATAAAAAGGGGTGTTAATCGGCCAGTTTTAAGAAAAAAAAGAAAACAAAGTTTGAGTTAAATTAGGATTCTATATAGTATAAATACAAATTTAATAAATCCCTAAATCACTTTTTCTCTCCCTCTTTTGTTGTTCAGCCAATCCCCTCAAGAAGACGATTTTTTTTATCAAACCAAGGTGGTGATTTAAGTGTAATCAAGTAAAGGTTTATGTATGTTTCAATTAAGTTTTTATTTAATAGTAACTTTAATTATTCGGAACTTACATTAGGGTTATTTTTTTTTTGTAATTTAAATGATATAAAAATGTATGAGAGGTTCAGATTGATTATAGAGCATCGTGGGTGGTAAACGATTTAGGTTAGATAGAGTTATATTGAAAGTTAGGGTTTGCAGAATTTTGGTTAGTGTTGATTGAATGATGTCTCAATGAGACAAACGAGTTTTGGGATCGAATCTGGTGCTATATTGAATCTCCAGAGAGTCTAGGTTTTCAAAAAGTCGCCCTGAAAGGTTATGAGGGTCGGGAAGTTAGTCAAATATTTTCTGCAAGAAAGTTGTCTCAAAACCAGTAAATTCGGGTTTTGATTTCGGTATGATTTAAGGGAGTAAAACCCTACTTAATACGTTTAATAGAGGTTAGCTAAAAATGTAAGTCAATTTTATGTGTCTTATTAACCCAGTCAAAGCACAAGTTCCTAAATCTATTGTTCTAAGTATTTTTAGAAAAAATAAATTTAAAACTTTTTGGTGTGCGTTCAGAATCCGATTTTGAGTTACTTTCTGATTGTTGAATTTTTTATAAAATAGTTAGGCTCATAAATTATTTTTTCTAAAAAATGCAAGTAGTTCATAACCATTGGAGAAGGTTAGGAAATAAAGGGAAAAGTCAATTTGATTTTTTTTTTGAAAACGCAACTTTTATTTAGAAAACACTAGCAAGAAGCTAGACAATACAAAGAAATCAAATTATGGGTTGTTTGATCCAATTACAACTTAACTATAGAACTACCTCTAGCTTTTTAAAGTCAATTTGATGACTTTATGTTTTTTATTTGTGGTCACTAAAGTGCTACAAAATTCTGCTAAAAAACTAAGAAAACTAGAATAAATGATTAGGGGTATTTAGAGTATAAGTTAAGGGAAGTGTGGTTAAAGGGTTTATAGCATAATATAAATTAGTAGTCATAACCTGATTGTTACATCGTCTTGGGCATTTTGCCTAATCGCGTGTAACATGGGTTTTATTTGTGTTTGTTGATTTCAAGGAATTTATGAAGTAGCTGTGCATCAGGTGTGTTTCATAGTCCTATTTTTATGCTTTTTAATGAGAAGGATAATGATGAAATATGTTTTGAAATGTTTTATCGCTCTGATTATGTGTTTTAAATTGCGTATGAACATTATATGGCAATTATATGACTATGTGATACATGTGTTATTTGGGATCGAAAGAGGTACGCCTACATCATGCTTTGTGATTATTGGATCGGAGGGGTACGCCTACCCATATTGTGTTGGTTATAGGATCGGATGGGTATGCCTACACTATGTGTTTATGCTTGTGATACATTTGTGGTGAGCTTGGTTGCTTATAGTGCCAACTATTCTAAGCCCGAATAGGAAATTATGTTTGTGGATATGTTGATTTGATTTTGGTTGCATGCTAGCATAAGTTCATGATAGTTCATCATTGTCATTTGTTTTCATAATCATAGTAAAAAAGAGTATTATTGCGTGTCTAAAACCTATGACTCTCACCAACATTATTGTTGACGTTTTAAGCATCATTTTCAGGTGAGCATCATGAGGAAAGTGAAGTTAGGAAGATTGGCTAGTGAGACCGTAGGCTTGCATGCGGAGTTTCCCTAGTTTTCAATTTTGTATTTGCTTTGAATTGATTCTATGATTGTTTTAAGTTTTGGATTATTTTGTTATGTCTTTGTATTGGAGTGACTCTTTTACCTCAATACAAGACTCCTTTTTTTTGTGTTTGGTATTGTCATGACACTTTGTGTCCATTTTAGCTTTAATTAATGCATTGTAGTTTTCTCTATTATTGACACCATTGTGTTGTGATGATACCCATGACGTTACGCCTCGTGTTTCCGCCTTGGCGGGGTGTGACAGATTGGTGTCAGAGCCTTTAGTTATAGAGAAGTAGGTGGTTTGACCTAGACTATAACCTAGGAGTCCTTTATATAGCTGCATTATAAGGTTTAAGTGTTTTATTACGTAAGTATTATATTTTCTCGCTTATCCGAAAGTTTTAATTATTCTATTTTTGTCTACTATTATCTAATATAATATATACTAATACCTTATTATTATTTTAGTTATGTCTCCCCCTACCCGTAAGAAATTCCGTTGGGGAATCGTTGTCCCAACTGGACTTAAGCGCTATACGGATCCAGCGACAGGACTTAGAATGAAACGGACGAACCGCAAATGCCGAATACCCATTGATCTGTATCCGTGCCGAGTTGAGGAAAAGTTGATTATGAGAAAATTTGAAGGAAAATGGATCATGAAGAAGGAAATGAGAATGATTTCAAAGGATGGCACAATCTCTGAATTCCCTGGATACACCTCATCTAAGGAAGAAGAGGAAGAAGAGGATGAAGAAGAGGAGGAAGAAGAGGACGAAGAAGAGGAGGAAGAAGAGGATGAAGAAGAGGAGGAAGAAGAGGAAAAGGAAGAGTCGGAAAAGAAGAGATCGAAGGAGGCGTCAGAAATAGGGTCAAACTCCGAGCCTCCAGGTTATGCAGCAATTGACAATGAAGTAGAGTCAGATCTCGAGTCCACAGCAAGGAGTGAACCCAAGTGTAAGGAGATGGAAGATACTTGTGAGAGTGGCGTTCGACCCAAACCAGATTCATTTTAGCTAATTCCCGCCCTTTGTGTTTCCCGTCTCTATTATCATGTTTCTTCGTTTGATAAATTTTAGTTCGTTTAGTTAGGTTGGAGCCACGATGTTTAGGAATTGTGTTCATTTCGACTTTTTGATTTTCATGTATTTTAATAATATGACTAAAGGAATTGTGGATTAATTTCGCGTTCCAGTGCATGTGTTGAATGATTTAAATTATGTGTTATGTGGTGTGGTAACCTTAAGAAGTGTCGTCATAGGAGGGAGTACATTTGTGAAAGAGGGAATCTATAATTATGGTGGCCAACATAATTATACATGCGCCACAACACAAGTGGACTTGCAAGTATGATTACATGGATTGATGTTGACATGTTATATGTTGGTTATACGTGTACGTATATGGTTATGTATAGAGTATGATAAGAATATGGGATTGGAAATCCTTATTATATCGTCTAATGTATATAAATTTTATCTTTTATAGAAATGGCTCCATCCCGACGAAGCGGTCCTAGCAACGATGAGAACCACGACATTGCTGCTATCATCATGCAACAATTGCAAAACATCATTCCTCAAATCATCACCCAAGTCACTAATAATGTGAACAATGCAAATGCTAATGGTAGAAATAGTGGAAATTGAGGGAATGGTGGAAACAATGGATGTTCTTATAAGACATTCTTGGCTTGTAATCCCGAGACTAGATGGACAAGGTTGCGGTGCGGTAGTAGCATTACTAAGGTGGATTGAGAAAATGGAGTATGTGATAGAAAATAGTGGATGTGCGGAAAATCAAAAGGTGAAGTATGCTGCTAGTTCGTTCATAAATAAGGCCTTGACTTGGTGGAACACCCAGGTTCAGGCAAGGGGTCGTGAGGCTGCTATAGGTATGTCATGGGTTGATTTCAAGGCGTTGCTTGTGGAAGAGTTTTGTCCAAGTAACGAAATGGAGAAGTTGGAGAGTGAATTCTGGAATCATACTATGATTGGGGCTAATCATGCAGGGTATACTGATCGGTTCCATGAGTTGGCCAAACTAGTCCCACACTTGGTAACTCCTGAATCGAAGCGCATCGGAAGGTATATAAACGGGTTGGCACCTCAAATTCATGGAATGCTTCGAGCAACTCAACCAACCATGATACAGAGTGCTATTCTTAAGGCTAGGATACTTACTGATGAGGCGGTCCGTTGTGGTACATTGACAAGGAGTAGTGAGAAAAGAAAGGAAGTGGAAGAAACAAGTAAACAAGGAGGTTCATGGAAAGATAATAAGAAGGCAAAAGTGGGAAAAGGATTTGTAGCGACAGCTCCTCCTAGAAATGAAAATGTGGCCTCATATTCTAAGTGTGCTAAGTGTTCTGCTTATCATCCAGAAGGTGGACTTTGTAGGTTATGTTACAACTGTCAGAAACCGGGTCACTTTGCTAGAGATTGTCGGGCGCCGGTCAGGCAGGTGGCGCCAGTTAGTACTGTTGGTATGGAAAATATCAACGGGTAGTTGTTATGAATGTGGGAGCTTCGAACATCTTCGCAATACTTGTCCTAAGTTGAACCGAGCACCTGGTCAAGCAGGAAACCGTCTAGCTTTGGAGGGCAACCGAAATACCCAGAACAATGGGAATCAAGCTAGGGGAAGGGCCTTCAATGTGAATGCAGTCGATTCCCTGCAGGATCCTAACAAAAGTCCAGCCCCGAAAGGTTTTGAGGTCAAAAAGTTAGTCAAATAATTTTTGCAAGAAAAGTTGTCAAAACAGTAAATTCGGATAAGATTTGGGTCTGATTGCAGGGAGTAAAACCCCTACTTAAAGTTGAATTGAGGTTATCCAAAAATCAAAGGTTATATTTTATGTGTCTATTAACTCCAGCTCAAAGCACAAGTATTAATTCATTGTCTAAGTATTTTTAGAAAAATCAAGCTTTATGGTGTGCGTTCAGATTCGAATTTCAGTACTTTGTGATGTTGAATTTTTATAAAATAGTTAGGCTTAATATTATTTTTTCTAAAAAATCACAGTAGTTCATGACCCATTGGGAAGGTAGGGAATGAAAGCGGAAAAATCAATTTGGTGATTTAGTATTTTATTTGTGGTCATAAAGTGACTATAAAATTCTATCAAAAAACTAGAAAACAAGAATAAATGATTAAAGGTATTTAAAGTATATGTAAGTTATGGGAAGTATGGTGAGGGGTTTATAATCATAATATAAACCTAGTAGTCCATCAATTGATAGTTACATCGTCTTGGGCATTTAGCCTAATCGCGTGTAACATGGGTTTTATTTATGTTTAGTTGATTTCAAAGATATTATGAAGTAGCTGTGCATCAGGTGAGTTTCATAGTCCTATTTTTATGTTTTTATTGGGATGGAAATGATGCAAAATATGTTTTGAAATGTTTTATCGCTGTGATTATGTGTTTTAAATTGTTTTTGGACATTATATGGCTATTATATGACTATGTGATACATGTGTTATTTGGGATTAGAAGAGGTACGCTTACCTCATGCTTCGTGATTATTAGATCAGAGGGGTACGCCTACCCATATTGTGTTGGTTATTGGTGTAGTATATTAGTAATCTTTAACAACAAGAACTAGAGAGAGATAAAGTAGGAAGGAATGGAGTATTTCTAGTGAGAGAAAGTAAGAGAAAAGAAATGCATTAACTATGTGAAATTACAACCAACCAACCACCTCTCC
>BQNB010202076.1:0-10864 GCA_026074375.1 Tanacetum coccineum
GGATTATCCATAGACATATGGAACTTAACTATAGAAGGGCTAAGCTTAATTCGAATTTTAAGTTAGGGTTTTACCCTCCTAAATTCTGCTCACCCTAAATCAAGTTTTTAACGCAAATCTAACCTAACCAACTGCATGATCATGACCCTAATCAAGCCCTAATCATTCTATCATCATTAAATATCATTAATATTCTGAATTTTATGAAACCCTAGAATCCATCATTGATTTTGTTACATGAATGCATTATTTAAACTAGGATGAACACACTTACCTTGATGATTAGCACCTAAACCACAACTCTTGAATGTTTCTTGGATCCACAAGTGAAAATCAACTTCTTAGGGTTTTGGGAGAGGTGAATTCGTACGGCATAAGATAAAGGGGAAAAGGATGGGCCAAGTTTGGGTTTTAATCTAAATCCTACAAGTCCTAGTCCAACCCAAACTTAGTTTAGTAAAAAAATATTTTTTTCTTTCTTTTAAACCCAAAACCGGACGCACCCTATAATATTTATATATTTTATTTTTTTTATTAAATTATTAATTAACTAATTTACTTCATTTCCTTAAGTTTTTATAAAAACCTAAGCTAATTTGATTAAACCTTTTTACTTAAACGCTACTTACTAAACTTTCTAATTATAACTTTTATTTCACCAAACCACTTTCTATTTTTAGAAAGTTTGCTACAAACTTCTATATTTCACTCACCTATTTCATTTCTAAAATGCCACATTTCTCATAAACGCTTAACACTTAGTCATCCAACTTTTGACGTAGCATTACATGTAATACGCCATCCTTTTTCCATTATCACTAAACAAGAACAAATGGAATACTCATTATCCAACACAAACACACTCAAAATGAGATGCCCACACACCTCAAAATGATATTAATGCCACATACTTTAACCACTTAGCACACATAAAATCACATAGCACCACACCTAAGCATATAAAATGAACTTTTAGCCATATCTAAAGATATAATCTAACCTGCTCAAATCACGGTTATCATAGAAGGCGCGAGTAAGAATGATAGTGGAAGGTGAGAGAAAGATAGCTAATCGGGTCGGATGAGTAGTTATTAAATTTCATTGGCTAGTTGATTCGATTTATGGTAGCTATAATCAGAGAGCATAAAGTCAAGGTTATCCCTATCTTGGCGGGGCAAATTATTTGATTTGCAGCCAAGGCGGGTAACCCTTCTCTTCCTGTTTATTGCTCTTTCAAGCTGCGTGTTTAGCTTATGCTCCTTCGATGCCACTGGTGCTTTCATTTTCGCTATCCATGGAGTCCGACGATACTTACGGGTGCGCGACAATGGTGATAGGATCATACGCTATCTTGGCTACTCCATGCTCCTTATATACTTGAAAAATAATCGGATCAATACTTAAGTAGGACGTCCCAAGCCTCGTTTTAGATTCGTTTATTATTTCTTGCCGCGTTTTGAAAAGGCTCATAGTTGTGGGCGTGATTACGCAAAGCAAATTATGTGGGTGTTGGGGCTTTCCTATACCGATTGCTTATATGATTATTAGTTGCTGAAATAAGCCTTTTTTGTGTGGTTAGGATTGCCTATCCAAAGTGGTTATATGAATATTTGGGTGAAATAGGTTGCTTTATATAATAGTTCAGTTTCTAAAATCATAAGCAGATTTGAATACTCGAGAAATGCTTATGTCAAATGGCATACGCTGTATATTCTCATATGCTTCATTTGCCAAATGAAAATTGTAACAAGCCTTCTTTACATGACATGCTAAATACTAGCACGTGTATTCGGATCTTTCGATTGTGAGAAGATAAACACTATACTAAGCTTTATGGTTTCAGCTTGCTTATGCTTTCGGGTTTAAAATGTGTTTGCTTTCTTGAAAAATGTCAATATGTATTGTCTGGTACTTCGAAATTGTTGTTGAGATTGTTGTTGTTTGTGCTTAAATTCATAAGTTATGGTTCTGGCTTGCTTATACTTTTACCTTATGATCCTTCGATTTTCGTTAGCGCTCTCTATGGCGTGCGACAATAGTGACGGCTGCGTGACGATGGTGATAGACTCATTTACGAGATAATTATAATTATGATATCTTATGTTCTCGCTATCCATGGCGTGCGACGTGAGCAAGAAAGAATAGCAAAGGCGTGTGTTGAAATCGGGTTCACTACAACAAAATAAGGGTCTAGGGTCGACATTCTCGACCCTAAGTTACAAAGGGTGTCGACCCAAAGTGCTTAGGACTTTAACGGGCAGTGTACCCGATCGGATAGTTTTTCTGTGGTAAGTTAGTGTGTTCGATCCACTAAGACAAGATTAAATCTAACAATTTAATTAATAACTTGGTTATCTAATCTATGGTTAATACCTATTCTAATCCTATGTTAAACCTATGTCAGTCTAAATCCTAATTCTAACAGGAAAAAGAGGTTTTTAGCCTAAGAGACTGGCACAGTTTGGTTGGTGACTACAATCGATTCAAGACACTGTTACCCAAGCAAGCAAATAGACAAAAGATAAAAGAGCGGTCGAATCTTATATAAGAAAACTGTATTAACCATTATTAATCCGATTAGAACGTTGGTTTGTTTATTAAGTCGTAATATTTCTTTTCTCCGAGTGGCATATCATTCTTAAGACTTAGGCGTTACATCATCCTAAGACATAGACACATTAATTCTGTCACAATTAAAGCATCCGCATAAAACATCCTTATTTGCTGATTATAATCTATCTTAGGGATTATAGCAATGGTGATCTTGTTAAACCCTAGCTCATAGAGACTTTACCCACTTACCGCTTAATGGCAATCTATACACTAGTAGTCCACTTGTCCAACTATCCAATAGAATCAGAACGTTATTTGTTGAATTATCTAAGTCACCTGCTAGTCAACACGATCAATAAACCATCGGCAATATCCAATTAACTAGTTAAAGCCGAAGGTATACCAACGGACACAAAACTTAGAAGGACAATACTTGTGTAACTATTATTCTAGATGTATAAATTACTATATGGAGAGCTATCCTGGACTCTAGATCTGCTTGGTCCACTTTGCTAGATCCAGTTGAATGATAGGTCGCATATAAAAGCGCGTAAACATGTATAAATTGATAAACATAAACAAGCACTCAACGATAAATCAAGAAATCAATATAAACAAATACCAAACATTTAGATCTTCATAATAATGGCTAATACCCAAAGGTATTATCCTTCAAACGTCATAATAAATACAAGAGTAATAATTTAGCCAAGGTAAACTAACCGAGTTAACGAATGATACCAAAAACTGAACGATTACAAAAGTATATGGAATTACACGATGTCTCCTATGGAATTGAATACGTTGCTCGACCTATTCTGCTCTTTTTCTCCTCTGAAAATTGACTTTTGTGGTTTAGGTATCGAGAATATGATTTAGCACACTTAAAACTCGTTTTTGAGTTTTCTATTTATAAGGTCTGGAAGTCGGTTGGATACGGCGTATCCAAGTATTGGATACGGCGTATTGGGGATTTCTTGAAGTAGGGACCACGTTTGATATCTTCCAGAATATTATATTGATTCCATATCTTGAATACGGCGTATTGAGTCCTCTGGATACGGGGTATTGATCTTTAATCTTCTATGGTCTTTGGTGAGTGCAGGCACAGATACGCCGTATCTTCCTTGATGGATACGACGTATTGGTCTTCAGAAACAGTAATCTTCAAAATATCTTCATTTAAGCTCCAGAATGCGCGCCTTTTGCTAAGTTTCACCAATTACTCCATAATTACTGCAATTCTCAAATATAAACGATTAAGTAACAATTCTTTGCAATAACTATACAAAATGGGTTAATATCGTGGGATAAATGATGCTATAAAATAGACGTTATTTGATGTCATCAGTAAGACAACATCACCATATGAGGTAATGATGTCTTTGTCAGAGTTGTATGATTCGACCAATGCATTGTAGAGATTCTTCTGATTGTCTGATCTGTTTATCGATTTGTTGGCCTCCATTTTGTCAATGAGAATCTTCTTCAGTTCAAATTCAGACAGTGAAGCTGCAACTGCGTAAGCCGTCTGAGGTTGATTAGTTGATCTAACTAATACTTCAGCTCCCAGAGATTCGGTCACATACTTCTCAATCTTTGGCATGATCTTGGAGACTTGAGCTTTAACTTGATCCTTGATTATTGTCTTCATGGTCGAGTCTACCTGATTGAGAAATTCTTGATTCTCGGCTTGAGCTTCTTCTCTGAGCTTGTTTGTTTGTAGTTGAACAGCCACATCCACTGCTTCTTTCATCTTGGAAGCAAGATACGTATCAACAATTCCCGAAATTGAAGAGACAGCTTCAGCAAATTGATTTGTTTGTCTTAACTCAGACATTTCAGATTCTAATGCGGATACCCTTTGATCAAACTTGAATACGGATGCAAAGTTAGGAATTTCTGGTAAAGTCACTATTGGATTTGTGGAAGTTGTTGTTGTGAAAGTTGTTGGTGCAGGTGTTGGTGTTGCTTCTTGTTGTAGAGGATGAAGGAAAGGAGGTGGTGGAGGAACAGTTGTAGTGAAGCTTGATGTGATTTTAGGAATTACTGTTGCATGTTGAGCTGTTGTGTCCATCAAAGAGGCAATCTCATTGTCAGCGAGAGATGGATTATCAAGATTTAAGAGCTTGCTTGTAAAGTCGGATGAAACAGAAGAGCTTTGTGTTGGATCTCCAGTCTTCTGTGTGTCAATTACAGGTGTAAGTGTCACATGAGCATCTTCCTCTACTTGCTCAAATCCTGATTCTTGAGAAACATTTTGTTGATCTGAGGCACCTTGATCAGCAATGGTCATATCAGTATCTTCATTTCCCAAATTCACATTAACATCATCATATAGCTCCTTTGTAACCTCATCATCTTCTTCGTCCATAACCATCGTTCTTGCATCATCAAGTGTTTCTTCTTTTCTTCTTCTTCTTCATAGAAATTCATCATCATATCTTTTTATCTTCTTCATCCTGTTCTGTTCTGAACAACATATAGTTCATTTTGATACATGAATCTCATCACTATCAGACATCTGTTTCTTTTGTCATCACTGTCGACATACATCATCTCACATTCATCATCATTATCTCCTCCGGTCTTCACTATCTCCCCAAGACTCTTTCTCACTTTTAGATTCGTAATTGGATGTATAATTCGGGACCCCTGGTAATAGGTACCAGTTCCTTCATCTTACCAGAATTCTTTGTTGTTGCTCATCAGGTACCTTTGACTGAGTGTCAACTCCATCACCTGAAGCTAACTTGCATGTGTTACGTGAAAGTCTTTCTTACTTCTCTTGGTAGCCAGCTTAATTTGTTCAGCTTCAGTTAATGCAACCTCAAATAATACATCTAAACCTTTTGCTTTTGTCTTCTTTGCAGGTTGCTTCTTCTTGTCAGGTTTAGCCACCTTAGCTTTTGACTTGAGTCTGGTACCTTTAGTAGCTTGAACAGGCTTCTTCTTGGGAGATGTGTCTGAATCAGCTTTCTTTCGAATATACTTTGGTTTTGGAGCCTTCTCTCCAGAAGCAAAAGCATAATATGTCTGGTAAGCTTTGGATTCCAACATTGCTTGATTTGTTAATTTCGTTGGAAGAATGGTACCATATACCTGAGTATCTTCATGTCTAGAGATACACTCAAGTAGAAGAAAAAAAAATATGGTAATCTATCTCGGAGCATTGTGACAAAACATCTGTTCTCCTTGAAATAACGTTCCGTTTGACATGAAGTAATCAATGATGATCTTTGTGAATCTGGGATATGACATCTTGTTTGTCTTCTTAGCATCTTTGTACTCAATCTGGAACAGTAAGTCTTCCCAGAGTAGATACACATAATCAATATTCTTCTTATGGAACATACCCTAGAGAATTTGAGCACGGGACAGACGAATCTTGTCCATTCCAGTTTCTTTACCACTTAAGCACTTGTTGATGACAGTAGCAAATGCTCTCCATGGTTGATGCAAGTAGTCAACATTCACATCAGTGAGATAGGTGATGTCTCTAGTGTGCCCAAGATCTCTTATGAAAGAGAGAATGTCTTGTTCTAGTGGGAGGTCTGCAAAGACTTAACCTGTACTTTTAGGACAAAACTAAGAAATTGTCTTTGAATATATTCAACACGCGAGAGACTTTCGTTCTTGTTAATAATGAATCAATGGATTGACCTACTGAACAGAAACTGTAGCCCAAAATTCTTGCATGTAAATAGCAGGAACATCTGCAGTGATCAGGAATGCATGGTAGAATAGAGTGAGAGCGAGAGCATCCAGCACCACTTGAAATGTAGCTTCTTTTGGCTTGATGTCAGTCTTGAGTCTCATGTTGCATTTCCCGAACTCAAGACGGTCAGCAGGGGCAACAAGAGCATCATCAAGGGCTTTCTGTTGTGCTTGAGTGGTATTCATGTTTCTGCTAAGAGTTTGACCAATACAGTTTATATATATAACCAATTTTATATATGAAACAATATAAGGCCCTTTGAATACTTAAGCTTGATCCATGTTGTGACATCATTCAAATGATTAGGCTCATTAAGGCATTTAGCAATATTGAATTAGATCTAATCATCCGAAGGGCAACTTAATTAGGCATAACGTGAAAGGCATTAAGACAACTGAATTAGTGTTTTTGGGAATCCTATTCAAACTAACTTGTAGAGAATAAGGTAACCTATGACATGTTCAATTATCCTTATTGAACCTTGTTATATAGCACATTTAACTTAATTAGATTGCCTAATTAACCAATTTTAATTAGCTACCTAAATTGAGTTTAAATTTGCCTTCAGAAAAATTCAATCTTAAAATTTCTTAAAAACCATTGCTAAATCGCCTCTTTAATCATGTTGTTAATTCGCCTCCTCAATCATGTTGTTAACTCGCCTTCTAAAGGGTGTTGTTAACTCGCCTCCTATAGAATGTTGTTAACTTGCCTCCTAAACGGTGTTGTTAACTCGCCTCCTAAAGGGTGTTGTTAACTCGCCTCCTATAGTGTGTTGGTAACTTGACTCCTATAGGAATTTGTTAAATCGCCTTGTGAGGCATAGTTGTTAATTCGCCTCCTATAGGATGTTGTTAAGTCTCCTAGTAAATGGAGTTGATAACTCGCCTTGTGAGGGAGTGTTGTTAACCCGCCTTCTGAAGGGAGTTGTTAACTTGCCTTCCAAAGGTGTTGTTAACTTGCCTCACACAGGTATTTGTTAACTCACCTCCAAACATAATTTGTTACAAACATGATTTTTATGATTCAAGAAGTGTATAAATAGCATACACAAGATATGTAAAACACTTGGGAGCAGTTATAATCAACATTTAGTCTAGAATCAATAAGAACAGACAAAAATGAGCAAGGTTGTCCATTTTGATTCATTCAAACAAGAAACTATAAAAAATGGTGAGATTTTTAAGCTCATATACATTCAAGGATACTTATACATACTAGTTAACACAAAACCCACTTTTGTTTTCCGACTAAATTTCTAAACCTGTAATTTTTGAGTACAATAATCAAGCAAAACTCATTCAAACTTTATTCAAATGAAAAACTGTATTATACAAGTGAATAACACTCCCAACCAAGCAAACCCCCTCAATCAATTTAATGTTTTGCACACTTTTAATTTTGAAGAACCCTAAATCATTTTTTAGGGTTTTTCAAATTAAAAACGCTTAATAACATGATTCGATCGAGATATAAGTTGTTTGGGGTGCGTAGAATAAGTCTCTAGTTATACCTTTTGATTGAAATCAGCTTGAAATGATGGTTTGGGGGATGACGATTTTGCGTTTGAAGATGAGAGGAAAAAAATATTAAGTGTGTGTTTGTGTGTGAAAGTGACGGGGGTGAGTGTGTTATAAAAACAAAATTCATTTTTGACACATTTTCCCCCTCAAGTATAATATCCTATGCAATTTGTATATATAAGATCTAATAGGCATTTAAAGTTTAACAAATGGCACATTTAGTCCCTAATGTTTTAACAAGCATACCTAGAAACTTATATTTGCACATATACTCCCTAAAGGCATAAACACATAACAGTTAAGGCTCACATAAGCTAAACTTAATTAACTCCCCTTTAATTGATAACCCGTTATTGTTTAAAACCTTTTCCATTATCACTAAACTAATTTTATGAAGAAGATATTTGACATTTTCTCCTCCTTAAACAATGACCCATTTTTTATTTAAAGAGATGTAGTCGTTATTTGAGAGGTCAAATGTCTTTGAAAAGCCTTTTCTGATGAAATATTGTTTAATTTAGAACACCAAACACCATGAAAAATAAAATTTATCTTATTTTGACACATAAGCGCACTGACACGTACACTTATGAAATATAGGAATCACGGGTTGTAATGCAACGTAATCACAAGCCTTTGCATGGTCATAAAGTAGACCATGCCCGAGAATAAATTCCCGTTGAGAGGTCAAGTTTTCTTTTTGAAATACTTACCTTTAAGATGATGACCAGGTTGCTATCTGAAATAATAGCAAGCCATTTTGGCATGTTTTGAAAGCTTTTGAAACTTCTGCACGAACTTCATTTACAGTCTCGTATCATTATTGAATGATATTTCTAAGACCGTAAATGTTATCGATTTTCAGAAGACATGCCAGAGATACATATTTTTATATTTTTTTGATTTTTTAATTTTTAATTTTCTTTTTGAAAAATTTATATTAAAAGAAAAATGTTTTTGGGTTTTTATGTTTTTCTTATGTACATATGATACAGGATATGAGTTACCACCATCACTCATCTATTTCCTCTGCCAGACGCTTTAACGTTTCTGGAGACATGCTTCTCATACCGAGCTTTTCGATCAAGAAGTTGAATCTTTCTCTAGGCAAAGGTTTGGTGAAGATGTCAGCCAGTTGGTATTCGGTCCGGACAAAGTATAGCTCCACAATTCCATTTTCCACTTGCTCCTTTATGAAATGGTAGCGAACATCGATGTGCTTTGCTTGTGAGTGTTGAACATTGTTGCAGCATAAAGCAATCGCACTCTTGTTGTCGCAGTACAGAGGAATCTTATTGAATTTAAAACCATAGTCTGTTAGTTGTGAACGCATCCATAGGATTTGTGAGCAACATCCAGACAAGGCAATATATTCAGCCTCTGTACTCGAGATAGCAGTGCTCTTTTGCTTCTTTGATGACCAGCTAACAAGTTTGTCACCTAAGAACTGAGCGCTTCCCGATGTACTACGTCTAGTGTCCTGACACCCCGCGTGATCGGCATCTGCATAAGCTGTGAGTGACATATCGGTATCCTTCGAGTACCATAGTCCCATGTTAATGGTTCCGTTAAGGTATCGAAAGATCCATTTCACCGCTTGTAAGTGCTTTTTGGTAGGCTTAGCCTGATACCGGGCACATAAGCAGACAACATAGTTAAGGTCAGGTCTACTGGCTGTAAGATACATTAAGGATCCAATCATGCCATGGTAAAGTGTAGCATCAACTGGTTTCCCCTGTAGATCTTCATCCAGTTTCTTGTTTTCAATCATGGGTGTGTCAACAGAATCAGTAGTATTTAAACCATATTTTTTAACGATTTCAGAAGCATATTTAGATTGGTTTATGAAGATGCCTCTAGGACTTTGAGAAATTTGTAATCCTAAAAAGAATGACATTTGCCCCATCATTGACATCTTAAACTTAGTGGTCATCTGATTAGCAAACTCATCACACATGGCAGTATTAGTTGATGCAAATATTATATCGTCAACATAAATTTGTACCAGTAATATGTCATTTCCAGCATGCCGTGTGAAGAGTGTTGGATCAACTGCACCTTTGGAGAATCGTTGAGAGATAAGGAAGCTTGACAACATATCATACCATGCACGTGGTGCTTGTTTGAGACCGTAAAGAGCCTTTTTGAGCTTGTACTGTCCTGGTCAACAAATCCTTCTGGTTGTGAAACGTAGACCTCTTCTTTAAGCTCGCTATTTAAAAAAGCCGTTTTGACGTCCATTTGGTAGATCGTCATATTCTTATGAGCGTCATAAGCAACGAAGATACGAATGGCCTCTATTCTAGCAACCGTGCAAATGATTCCTCGAAATCGATACCCTCTTCTTGTCTGAATCCTTGAGCAACTAGTCGAGCCTTATTTTTTAGTACCCCGCCAGATTCATTTGTTTTGACCTTATAAATCCATCTGAGTTTGATCAAGAACACGTTATCTGGACATGGCACCAATTACCAAACTTCAAGTATTTCAAATTCATGGATTTCTTCTTGCATTGCATCGATCCATGATGGTTCAGTCATTGCTTGTTTGAAGTTCTTGGTTTCTACTGAAGTAAGGAAGGCATCAAAATAACACCACATGGCATCAGTTTCAAGTTGCTTCCTTGTAGATACAGAGCGAGAAGGATCACCGATGACGTTTGTTATAGGATGATCCTTAGTCCATCTACCAAGGTGTTCAAATGGAGTATGGATTTGTCTCACATTAGATGATGATTGATAAGTGTAAAATACACATATCCGTTTATACCATAAATGACCCAATTAAGCCCAAAACAGTCCAAATTTGGCAAATATATGCTTGTATTTGAGTTTTGTGTGTGCAGGTACGGATATATCAAAAATCACAAGAAAATATTCAAAAACAAGCAAACACGGACATGAGAACGGAAAAGTCAAATCTACAGTCAACTCCAGTCAATCTTGGTCAACAAAAGTCAACAAAACCTAAAGTGTTCCAAAATAACCCCTCAACTTTCAGAAAAGTCCATAAATGGTCCCTAAGGCTAATTGGGCCACACCCGGATCCATAAGGCCAAAACCCTAGCCCA
>BQNB010202078.1:0-10864 GCA_026074375.1 Tanacetum coccineum
ACGAGCTAGACTTTTGTCTTGTATCTTCGAGTGACCGAAGCTTCTTTGTTCGGGTCCATTTATGTGATCCTAACATTTTAGTTGGAAGAATTCTGGGGACAAGCTTGACAGGAGTATTGGGTGGATACACTGTCAATGCTGAAATTGGTTTTGGAGCTAAGGTCTCAGCCTTTTTCCTGTTGTTGTTATCTATGGACCAAAAAATCTGTTCTGGGGTCAGATTTCTTTGGGGAGCAAAGGTTGCAAGAAAGTTCTCTTTCGTGTAATCTGGGG
Organism: Tanacetum coccineum; assembly: GCA_026074375.1. Classification (NCBI taxonomy): domain Eukaryota; kingdom Viridiplantae; phylum Streptophyta; class Magnoliopsida; order Asterales; family Asteraceae; genus Tanacetum; species Tanacetum coccineum. The sequence continues at coordinate 274 of BQNB010202078.1, forward strand.
GGGCAATCCTAACTTTATTTTCCACACATAGGGGGCTTTGCATTTTCAACAACATTCTATTCTTAGTTATCACAGCTAACTCACGTGTATCCTCTGAGTCATGTATGACAGGGGGTGTATGATTGGTAGTGACCAGTACATGACCATTATACAGAGCAGGCTGAGCTTGCTTTGCACGAGCGAGACATACAGGATTTTTGTAGCCTATTGCTACCTTGTGCTTTTCATCATAAAATGATTTTGGTTTACACAACATGTGAACTGTTTGAACAGACTGATCCTGTTTGTATAATCTATCTTCAATCTTATCTTTTAGCTTCTTTAGGTCCAAAAACTCTTCAAGGAATTTGTCTTCCTTTTGTTTAAAATCCTTTTTCAAAAGTGTTACTTCTTTTGTCTTTGACTTATAATGGTCAACTGTAGAACTAAGGAGTATTTGTGCTGAATGAAGTTCAGATTTTAAAGAAGTTTCCTTTCTGTTTCGGTCCGAGATGATTATTCTCATTTGTTCATCAATTTTTCGTTCTCTATCAGTTAATTCAAACTTTGCCCGTTTTTCATATTCCCCGACCAGTTCCTTATATCTCGCAAGTTCAGAGGTCACTGAGTCATTCATTACCATGTCTGGCTTATTTTAATTTGCTAATCGTACTTGGTACACCCTGTTCATGCATTTCATCGAGAATTGACTCATGGCATCATTTCGTTCAGAAGATGACATCTCTATTGAACAACATGATCTTCGTTGTCTTCCATTTTACTGATAATATGGAATTAGTTTTACTATTACTAGTATAGTCAGCATCGGAATCGTCAAACGACGTAGTTGTGTTGGTCATTCGGTTTGCATTATCGTGTAATTCTGTTGATACTCATCTAAATGATTTACAAAGGTATCATGATCATGTACCTCAGAAGGAGTATTTGAGTCATATGATGTCCCGGCTTCATCGTAGATTAGATCTTCCGATGTGAGATTTGTCATGAACATGGTCTGTGTGATGGGACCCTCGTCAACATCAGAGTCGAATGCATCACATTCATCAGCTTCAAATACATGGTCCACATTGAGTGCCAAATCATTCTCGAGTGAATCATTCCACTTATCATCTACGTTGGGGGTAACCTGTTCTTGCCATGAAACCAATGTACTGTTCTTTATCCTGTACTGTTACCATCATCCTGGGCTGCAATTAGTAGCATCTTGTCCTTGAAGTGTCTGAATATTGAATTCGCTTTGGCCCTTTGGACATTCTCGTGTATGTGGCCTAGTACGCTAGTTGTAGCACTGATGGTTTGCTTGGACCAGGGATTATAATGCTCTCTGTTTGTCCTCCTACATTCCCAGCTACACCATTTCCTCTTGCATTGTTTCTCTGAAATGGTCTTCCTTGATTATTCGCATTGTATCTTCCACGGACATCTTGAACCACAACTTTCCCGTCCTGAACCATAGCTTTGTTCCTTGCATTAGACGATGCTCTAAGTTGATTGTTTGTTGAGGAAGTTGTGATTTGTACGAATGATTTAAGTGAGGAGGCAAGTGAGTTGGATAAACTTTCAAATCAAGTTTTCTGTTGAAGAACTTCTGAGTTCATTGAAAGTTGTCAGAAGGATAGGTTTGTTGAGGATTGAGGAGACTTGGATGATTGTATTGGATACTGTGAAACTGAGGCGTCCGGAGACACTGTGCCAAAGGATTTTATTTGGTTGACAGAACCTTTCCATCATTAATTTTGTTCTCATTAGCATGCACCTCATGTTGCTTTAAGTAGGCATAGACAAACTGTTCACAGTTTGACTCTTTCATAACCTCTGTTTAAGTGTGACTTCAGTTATTGGTATCTGACTCCACTCAGTGCAAACTTTGTTGTTCACAAAACTTTGAGTTAAGCTGCATCCTGGACATGGTAATTTGATGTTTCTCATTGTCATTAAGAGCTTCGTAAACCTAACGTAGTATCCTGAATGGTTTCTCCTTTGATTTGACGGGAAGTGTTCAATTCATCGTATAACTGTGATTCCATGTCATCCTTTTGTTAACTAGAAACTTCCAGAATAATCTTCAGTTTTTCCCAAATGTCTTTGGCGTCAGTGTAGTGATGATGAGTGAGTAGATGTCCTTTTGTATACCCTGAAGTAGGTTATTGGTTGCACTATATGTCAGCTTATACCTTTCTTTTTTTCAGATGAAAGGTCGTTAGGACTCTTGCAGTAACTGGACCTTGTTGAATTCACCTCAGTCTCTAGTAAATAACATCTGAGACCGTTTCACATATGAAATGGTTCCTTCTTTAATGGACTTCATAATATTCTCTCCATTTATCCTTTCCTAGAATGTAAACAGACGTTTAACATTGTGCAGATTCAAAGTCTGTTCTATTCAAGCATCGGTGGGAGTGTATCAGAACCTGGCACTGGATGTTTTTCTTGGCATACTAGACATTCCTGTATTATTATGATATGTTATGTTTTCGATCGATCAATGATTAGTGAGTGTACGTTAAAAAGTGTTTGAGGTTAACGTATTCGTATTTTGTTTTAGTGACTATTAAAATCCCAAGTTTGAAAATATTTTAAATTTCTGAAGACAGATGTGCTCAACTCGCCGCCAGAGGCTACCAAACCGCCATTTGCAATGAATTAAGACAACTCGCTGGTGGAATTTTTAGCGGCAACTCGCCGTACACTAACTTTGTCTCTGCCAAGCAAACCCGCCTCGAAGAATTATGGCAACTCGCTGGTGTAATTTTAGGGCAACTCGTCCCGAACACAAACTCGCTGCCAAGCAACCGCCGCGAAGATATATTTATTCAAACCGCGTTGAGTTTTCCAAACCACCAGAGTTTCTAAGGATATTTGCTATTTAAATATTAACCGCTGATACCTTGTTCAATCTGCTTGTAAGCAAACCGCTGCTTAGTAAACAACTCGCCTCTCTGATCAACTCGCCACTGTTCAAAAACCGTATAGTAAGCAAACCCGTTGCTTAGTAACAATCGCCGCTTGAGCAAACTCGCCAACTAAGCAACACGCCGTGGTGTCAGAGGGTTGGTAACTATTAATATTATATATTTTTCAGAAAATCGCGTGAAGAATTTCTGGCAACTCTCCTAGAAAACAACGACCTTGTTTATTCTCACAAAATCACCTAAAAATCACCCTTTTGAACGATTTTGCTTGATTTCTTTTGCACAACACAGTACCACAAGGTAATAGCAACTAGAAACACCCAAACTTTATCATTACCAACAACAAAATTCGAAGATCTTCAAAAAACGAGCTAGAACTTTTTCTATGGCTACACTTTTCGATCTAAAACAAGCAAGAAATGCAACATACCACCCGATCTAATATCACCTAGCTCTGATACCAAGTGTGGTATATATCCTATATCATAACACGGGGTCGATTCTTGGATTTGGCTAGTTTCTAGAGAGAGAAACACTTGAGAGAGAATATTCTAGAGAGAGAAAGTGTTTCTTTGTAAATTGGAAAATAATGACTAGCTTACCTCTTCCAAAGTTGGAAGAGGCTATATATAGTACTTTACAATATACCGGGTATTTGTTACCCGACTTAAAACCCGGAAATAAAAACGTACTATTAACTATTGAACTACGAGCTATAATAAACAGTAAATATACACGGGGTGATCCGAGTCTTTTTCTATTTATCTAACAAACAAAGATGATGATGATGAGACAGGATTGAGGAGGAGGTGGAGGAGACGGTAGAGACCTAGCTTCGGCCGACACTTCTGCAGGTGGTTCATACAGATGATCATGTCCCCTCAAGCTTGCAGTATACAGAGGATTGAGGCTGATATGTCTGCTTCCTACACCACCCACCTCTTCCAACACATATCATCTTGTCTTTTGAGGACCACCCGTTCAGTAATGGATGTCTATTTAATACCATACTCCACGATCACCATCTACTGAGGCATGCATTACTGAGTTGCTGCTGCACTACCTTTATCATCACCAAAGAATATTAAGTCACTTAAAGATAACATAAGAGGCTAGCATCTAGAATCTTGAGAGGCACCCTGGCCCATAGATAAATAGATTTTTCAATATAGCCTGTTTTGTATTATATCCCACTAAGCTTGAGTAATACTCGGTTGGTAGTGTTAATAAAAAGCTTGTACTCTTTTACTCAAGTAAACTATGTATTAAGTATTAACCTACGCTGTTGGTTATGATCATGCTACTGTATATTTTGGGGATCTATTTAGGCCATTTAAGGTTGCCCGTTATCTTTATATCTCTGCATAACGTGGTCCCACCTAACATATATGTTGGGATCACGGTACATAGTGTCTATCGATTTTCCTAAGTGTGGATGAAACTTCTTATACATTTTTTCCCTTTGATTTTCAAGAAAATGATGACAAATGTTATATCGAGGGATGGTGTGAGTAAATAAGCGGTTTGTGCCAACGAGTGGCTTATACTATCAAGGTATTGCTATGAATGTGGGATATCAAGGGCACTGAGGCGTGATTGCCTTGGAGCGAAAGTATCGAAACATGGAAAAACTAAACTAGAGGTACTGAGCTACCGTGAAGCGATCAATGCCTTAAGAGAAGGGGAAATCGATCAAGACCCTAACAACATTTAAAGATGAGAATCAATAGCTTAAAAGAGAAAGTTGTCTCGCTCTACCTAGCGATTCCTAAGTTGGAACTATCTTAGAACTTTATCTCCTTAGGAGTTCTCGTTGTATTTCCCTTAAATTTCTGTTGTACGAATGATTTCAAATTATCTATCAAATTATCAGTATTCATGGAATTTCGTCAATATTAAACTTAGGTTCGCTTATTTACTTTTCTTACAAATACTATCTCGTATATCATGAAATTATAACGATTTTTTGATGAAATGAGCACTGCATCGTTAGTCCTCAATTATTACATGGCCTGACTCAACTATGTATAATTCAGGAAGGTACCATGCCGTACTGAGAGTAGTAGTCACTCTATAAAACATCTGTTAGGAAAAAATTTTCTACTTATATCATGTTATGTTTTTGTGCGTATTCATAGAACGAGTTTACTTTTGGAAGAAATCCGAATTAGTAACCATATCAACTAAGCAGACTTCACTCTGGTCTACTATAAGTTGACATGTCCTTATTCCAAATCTTAGCCAAGAAGACAAGACACTTTACTAGTCGCCCTATGACAATTTTGCTATCGATTTGCTCGCATTAGAGAAATTTATAAATCACCCATTCAACCATAAACTTAAGCGTGTAGAAACATGGTCAGTTTCGATGCTATAATCGGAATGGATTGGGTTGATGGAAGTACCAAGCGCATTCATTGTGGTGTGCCTTGAAGATGTTGCATCCCTTGTTTTTTTTTGGGAAATGAAACCTTAATCATACACTGTGATGGAAGTAACAGGGAAATGTGACACGAATTAAAACATCCATTTCGTGCACTAAATCGCAAATGTTAGTACATGCAAAAAGGATTTCCTATCTTTTTGGCATATGTCATGCAGACGGAGGTTGAAGACAAGTCAGAGAAGAAGCCGGACTTGAGGAACGTGACAATTGTTCAAGACTTTCCTGAAGTATCCTGGGACTTTGCACGGGTCTTCCTTCGATCTCGACAAGTGGAATTAGTTTCAAAAGTGAATTTGGTATACTGGTGAATGCACCTGTAGCTCGGGAACCTTATCGATTGACGCCTTCAAAAATGAAAGAGTTATGTCGGTAGCATCTAAGAAATATCTGACAAATGCTTGTATATGACCTTAGTTCCTCACCCTGGGGAGCTAGCTCCTGGGTCTGTTTGTCATGAAGAAGGATGGTTCATTCCAGATGTTGCATTGACTATCGGGAATTAAACAAACTGAAGTGAAGAATCTGTTATCCACTCCCCAGAATGATGATTTATTTGATCAGCTTCATGGGTGTTCGAGTGTTTAACTCGAAGATCGGCCTAAAGGTCGGTTAGCACCAACTGAGGGTTCGTGAAGAGGGCATTCCGAAGACTTCTTCAGAACTCGTTACGGCCATTATGAAATCTAAAGTTATTGCCGTTTGGATTTGACAAAGCCACCTGCTGTATTCACGGACTTATGAATCGGGTTGTGCAAAACCATATCTGGATTAAATTTGTGATGTCTTTTTGGCGATATTCTGATATTTCAAAGAACAAAGCAAAGAACACGAAAAAGCACCTTAAGCTTATCTTAGAGTTGCTGTAAGAAAGAGGAGTTGTATGCCAATTTTCCAAGTGGTGAATTTTTGGATCCCAAAGTATAGTCCTCGGTACGTTGATTGATAGTGAATGATTCTTGTTGGATACAGCTGAGATTAGAATCCGTTTAAAGATTGGGCATCTCCTAAGTCACCAACGGAGGATTCGTCAATTTTAGGTTTGCTGGGTTATTATCGAAGGATTTCCTTGAAGGGTTTCAAAGATAGCCAAACCAATGACTAAGCTTACTCAAAAGAAGGTCAAGTTTGTTTGGGGGTGATTAAACAAGATAGCAGCTTTTCAACTGTTGAAGCAGGGAAGTTGTACATAGTGCACCAATTCTGGCTTTACCTGAAGGAAGCAAAGATTTTATCGTATACTGCGATGCTTCAATCAAAGGTTTGGGCACCGTGTTGATGCAAAGAGAGAAGGTGATTGCTTATGCATCACGCCAATTGAAAATTCATGAAAAGAACTATACGACTAATGATTTGGAACATGGAGCGGTAGTGTTTTCTCTAAAACGCTGGAGACACTATTTGTACGGAACCAAGTGTACGGTGTTCACGGATCACAAGAGTCTACAACACATTCTTAATCAAAAGGAGTTGAATATGAGGCAGCGTTGTTGGTTATAATTGCTTAGTGATTACGATTTTGAGATTCGTTATCACCCAGGGAAAGCAAATGTTGTCATTGACGCCTTAAGCAGGAAGGAACGAGAGCCACCATTAAGGGTTCGAGCCTTAGTCATGACTATAGATTTGAATATCCCCAAACAAATTTTAGATGCTCAGACTGAAGCACGGAAACCAGAGAACATCAAGAATGAAGACGTTAGAGGTATGTTTGTTGAAAATTCTAAAGATCCAGAGAAGCTTAGGACGGAAAAGTTGGAACCCCGTACGGATGGAACTCTATGCTTAAATGGCAGGAGTTGGTTACCATGTTATGGCAATTTGCGGACTGTGATCATGCACGAGTCCCACAAGTTAAAATACTCTATCCATTCGGGTTCTGAAAAGATGTACCAAGACATGAAAAAGCTATATTGGTGGCCCAATATGAAGGCAAACATCGCCACCTATGTTAGCAAATGTTTGACTTGTGCCAAGGTCAAGGCAGAACATCAAAGGCCATCAGGATTGTTGGTACAACCCGATATACCTCAATGGAAGTGGGACAACATCACTATGGATTTTGTCATGAAGCTTCCTAAGTCGTCACAAGGTTACGACACCATTTGGGTGATTGTCGACCGACTCACTAAGTCCGCAATCTTTGTACCGATGAGAGAGACTGATCCGATGGATAAACTTGCAAGAATGTACCTAAAGGAGGTGGTCACGAGGCATGGAATACCTCTCTCGATTATTTGTGATCGTGACCCTAGGTTCGCATCAAATTTCTGGAGGTCACTTCAGAATGCTTTGGGTACTAGTCTGGATATGAGTACTGCGTACCATCCACAAACAGATGGACAAAGCAAGAGGACTATTCAAACTCTCGAGGATATGTTGCGTGCTTGTGCAATCGACTTTGGAAAGGGTTGGGTTAACCATTTGCCATTAGTCGAGTTCTCATATAACAATAGCTATCACGCTAGCATCAAGGCTGCACCATTTCAAGCACTTTACGGTCGAAAGTGTCATTCACCCATTTGTTGGGCCGAGGTTGGAGAAGTTCAACTCACTAGTCCAGAAATAGTGCAAGAAAAAACTGAGAAGATCATTCAAATCAAGCAGAGAATGCAAGTTGCTTGCGATCGACAAAAGAGTTACGCGGATTTAAAGCGTAAACCGATGGAATTTTAGGTTGGGGATAAAGTTATGCTTAAAGTTTCGCCTTGGAAAGGAGGAGGACGTTTTGGCAAACGGGGGAACCCTAGGTACGTTGGACCATTCAAGGTGTTGGAAAAGGTTGGATCTGTTGCGTACAAGCTTGAGTTTCCACAAGAGCTGAGCAGGGTTCACAATACATTCCATGTATCCAACTTGAAAAAGTGCTATACCGACGAACCATTAGCCGTTCCGTTGGATGGACTTCACTTTGATGACAAGCTTTAGTTTGTCGAGGAACCTATAGAGATCACGGACCGTGAAGTTAAACGGTTGAAGCGAAGCCGCATTCCACTAGTCAAGGTTCGATGGAACTCTAGGAGAGGTCCTGAGTTCACATGGGAACGCGAAGACCAATTCCGAAATATAACACCCCGTGTTTTAGGGTCATTGACGTCGTCAATAAATTCACTATGTATTTTTAGTATTGTACGCGTTTGCTTTTAATCGTAATCGTTAAGTTAAATCGCGTAAGCTAAAAATGATCATTCAATGTAAACGGGCATCAAACGATTAAATGTTTACATCAAGCAACTGTTAAGTAATTATTTTGAGGATAATTATTAACTTTGTTCATTTTATTTTTATTGGTTACGAAAAGTGTTTACGTTTCGCGATAAAATACGTTTAGGCATACCCGGAACCACCAAAACTTTTCTACGCTTCAACAAATACCTACAATTCTACCTAATACTCAAAAATTACAAAAATATATCATGTATATACATATATGGCCGGATATAGGTGGATTTATGTCAAAGAAATATCACAAAAATTCACCACATGGTCTTTTGTACATCTATACACATTAAATCAAGTCATACTTCCCATACTTTTGACCAATGGCTCCCTAAAAACCTTCATCATGTCTCTAGACTTTCTTACAAGTTGCTTTGACTAGTATATGACTTATATAACTCTTACAACTAGAAAGAGAAACACTTACACTTTATTCTACTTAGTAAAATTTCACACAACTCTTTCTTTCTCTCTTGCATAAGCCACGGCATCAAACACCCTCTTTATAAAATCCATAGCTTGATTTTCTAAGACCATACAAGCATTCACACATCATTCCTATGATAAACTAAGGTGTTTTGAAGGGTTGGTTAAAGTTTTACAAGTATTGAAGCAAGAAAAGCAATATTAGAGTTTCTAATTGGAATTAGGGTTTTCAAGTTGTGCAAGCTTTGGTTTATCATCTAAACTAGGGTTTAGATATTGTGGTTCATCATATTACATCATATTAAGGTCATCTAAAACCCTTTATGTCTTTACATTTATCATTTTATGTGTATATATGTTCTATTTAGCAAAATCACCATTAGGATACTTTTAAACATGTGGAATGGATTTTTACTTGTGATCATTGTTTTGTACACTTTTACATATGCTATGATGTTGGTAATATCATGTTAAAATGGATTTATAAGTGTTGTACACTCTTGGTTTATGTATAAAAAGGTTATGTACAAACTTGTTAATTAGGGTTTACTTAATAACTTGTAATTAAAAGTTACATAATAAGTGTGATTTAAAGGTGTTATCAAGGACTTGATACTATGGACTTTTGGACAAGATATGGACATTATTATATGTAACATATATGATAAATAAGGTTATGGAGGATTGTGGAAAATTTACTAAGTTATAAAGTACATAAAACAAGTGATATCAATAAGTATACATATTAATTACAAAGGGACTATTTTGGTTCATGTATGGTGACAGCCATATTATGTTTTATAAAGATATTACACATCATGACGATTCCAAAAAGCTAAGAAACTCGAAAAACCGTCTTATAACGAAAAAAATATGGTAAATATACGTTTTACGTTAATACCGGGTTTATAAAAGTAAATTTTATAAAAACAAGTTAACAAATACCTCTGATATAAAAGGTTTAGTATTTTTAACAGATTGTACATATTTTTAGAATTCCAAAATAATAAGAAACGTAATTTTTCAATTAAAAACGAAGAAGTTATGAATTACGCGAGTTTATATACTTAAAATGTATAAAAATACTTTTATATAACTATTTTTATAAAATTTACTGTTCATGACAGAAACATTTATTTTTGTAAACCTCATAAATAAATATAACTTTCAATTATGAGAACGTGCTCGAAAGAATCGCTAAAAATGGAGCTATAACGAATAAAATACGACATTTACGGGTTTTACGACAACTAAAACTATAAAAATAACTTTATAACTGGTGTGAACAGTAAAAGTACTGTTCATCAATAGGTCAAAAATATGAAAATGTAATATTTTGATAACTCGTCTTAATACGAAAGCGTGGACATAAGAAACGTAAGAAATAGGCTTAAAACGAAGAAATTGCGTCGTTTTTACTATCGAACTATTTATAAACGTTTTAACTTTATTAACACGATTTCACTAAAACGATTAGATGGTGATTAGCTTTTGGTATGTGTTTAAATAAACATACCTTGGTCCATTAAAATTGAGCTAAAATGACCAAAAATACATTGTATTTGTGTGTTTTGCATTTATGATGTGCAGG
>BQNB010202079.1:0-10864 GCA_026074375.1 Tanacetum coccineum
AGACCTCCTCCTCATCGAATCCCTCAGAGTCATCATCCCCAAAATCATCATCACCAAACAGCATGGCTATATCTTCATCTATGTCAACCACTTGAGCGATCACCTGCTTCTCTGCCTCGACTATCGGCTCATCAATCTCATCAACTAATGGGCAAACCATCGGCTCGTTCGCTACAGCTCCAAGCTCTCCAAGTAATGGCACATCTGTCTTAATTCACCCGTTGTTGTTGTTCGGGTTACCAGCATACCGTGGTAGCGATCTAGGCACAAAGAAATCATAAGCTGGATGCGGCTCCGGCTCATCCACAGGAAAGTCAAAGACACGGTCCAGTGATAAAGGTTCGCCTATGATACTACAAAAGAAAAGAAATACTTATATTAGTAACCATCATATATATTTTTAATCATATGTAAAATTATACTCATCACATATTAGGATGGTTTCATGATATTGCATTAAATGCATAAAGAAATTAAAGTTTTCAAAGCATCACATAAGGCTTCTAAGGATTGGGAACAACACGCGTGCGGATATCAGACAACGACGAAGGACTCGTGAAAATTTCCAAAAACAGTTGTAGTCCAAGTTTTGTAAAACGACTTGGTTCGCTACAACTCGTGCTCTGATACCACTATGTAACACCCCTAAAATACGATACGCAGCAAAATACAACATTTGGGGTGCTACTTCATAATACATACACATGAGTCCCAATAAACGTATAAAGATAAGTTTATAAACCAAAATTTATTTCATTTATAAGAAAAATCAGAGTTACACAGGTCCTAATACCAACATAGAAATTTAATTCTAAAAGTCACAACACGACTTAGTTTCTAAAAACATTGTTTTAATTCATGACACTACTTCACCAAGACACCATCCTTGATATCCACGTTCCGTCCCATCCAAGCCATCAGTAGCACCAATACCTGAGATAGATGCTTAAAAACGTCAACAAAACGTTGAGTGAATTCATATAGTTTACATTTAATAGTTAGAACGCATATTTGGTTCAACAAAGCATATAACATTGCTTGCAAGGCAAGTTTTAAAAGTAACGATTTCCATCTAACATGAGCCTGTGTACCGAACCTTAACACATTTATCATTTAGCGATAAAATATTGGCTGAGAAGTATGCCACTACCCCTAGTCTCAATACAGAATGTCCGTTAAAGGGCGTTCACTAACGGATTCAAACCCCAGACAGGGTTGTCAAACCCAATAGATCTATTTAATGCATTCAGCGTTTACCTCCTCGGTAATTAACGGTCACACAACAAAAGGCATATACTCAATAGTAATGGAATCATATCACGTATCAAAACATATTGCGTTCTCATTTTCATAAAACAACAAGTATCCCTTCGCGGGTTAAAACATTTAAAATAATTCAAAAATGAGGCTATGAACTCACCTTGATCGAAGCCGAAGATCAAATAATCAAAACAATCACAAACTACTCGACAACAAGCTCAATCGCGACCTATAATTTATGTCGCTCGATTACTATACAATAAAGTACGATCGAATAGTGCGTACACCACAACTATTAAAACTATATAGATATACATACACATGTGATGAGAAATCCACTTGCACGTCCTAGATCCTAAACCCCACATAATTGAGTTACGATCATTCTTTCATTTATATTATACGTCACTTTATCGAAAATTTTCTATTTTTGAAAACTTTATATTTTTAGAAAGTTACTATTTTCGGAAAGTTACCATTTTTAGTAAGTTCCATCATGCTGACTCGAAAGTGCTCAAAACGGACGTTTAAAATTCTGTCAGCAACTAGTAATTTCCCAAAAATGCTGAATTTTTCACTTAAATTGTATATCTCGTTTTCGCTCTAGTTTCTTCGTTATTAGGAGTTAGAAGCTCTATTTTATATCAAAACAGTCGTCTAAGAAAGCTTTATCATATTTTCAATCAAAAATTAGATTTCACAGAATCTTAATCCTCGTTTTTTGTGACAAAGTTTTTGCCCAAAACTTACATGTTACAAAGTGCGCCAAAATTTATTTTTGACCTGAAAACTCATTCACGGCACATCTAAAATGGCCTATAATCCACATTTAACTCGCTCAATCAATTTATAACAAAAAACTAACTAGACGATGCAAGATCTCATGGATTTCATAACATTTAACAAGTATAATCAAAACAAATGAACGAAACGAACAAAGCAAATATAAAAAGAATACTCACAATGCTTATTGTAGCAAGATCGGACTTGATAGATAAATACAATTGTCCCTTGTTCCTCTTTGGCCACGACCTCGAACCTAAATCCAAACCAAAACCAATACCAATCCAATTCCAACTAAACAAAATCAACCTAAACTAATCTTGGTTAATAACCAATTAACAAAACACACCTTTGTGTGTGCTTCCTTGGTTTGAACCCTCAACCGAAACCAAAAACCCCCTTGGGTTTCAAATTAAATCCCCCTCCAACTTCTTTATATTACTTCCTCACTAATCTAACTATCTTTAATCACATCAAAATCCACTTGCTTTAACAAAACTCAATCTATGCATAAACCTTAATGCATGTGCCTTTTTCTTCCATTGATGATCTTAAATACATCATCTAAACAATATTAGATGGCTAGAAAAATCAAAACACCAAAGGTGTTTGTTTGCTTGGCTCGTTCGAACTCAAAAGAAAGAAAGAAACAAGAAAACCAATTAAAATTTGATTCTTTATCAATCTGGATCGTTTTTTGAGTGATGTTTGAATAGGTTTAAATGATCAAAACTTGAAAAAGGTTTTTGTATGTGTATGTGTTTGGGTGGCCGGATAGGGAGAGCAAAGAAAAGGAAGAAGAAAACAAAATTTCAGTCTATAAGTTTAGTTGTGTTTATATGCAAAAGTTTTGATAGCCTTGGGAAGCAACCATTACATGTAATCATTTCTTCATGGGAAAAACAAAGATTTAGAGGAGTGTTGTGTACCCTATCCGCGTCTATAAGCTATGGCATGCAGATATAATAATATTATTTTTGAATTTTAATCAATTTATTTTCTTTGTAAAATTGTCTTAATTGAAATGTAACATGACACAATCTAATAAAATATGTACACTAGTCGCGGGTTTGGCCAAGGTCAGGGAACAAAAGACGACATTCGTAAAAATAATAATTTATGATCTCAAAAATAATAACGAGACGCGTCACAAATTTTTACGACGCTTAAAACGTTTAATGATCCCGCGTTCAAACTTAGACTAGCAAAACAGACTACCTAAAAATAAAAATTTTCTAATTTCCATTAGTAATAAAATACGAAAATAATTATTCATGACAGATAAAATTTTAAATGTCAATGTTCATTCACACTAATTTATAAAATAATAATTATGACGTCGAATTCACGATCGTCCTATGAGTCATAAAACTCGAGGTGTTACAAAAAACCCAAAACTTTAAAATGTTTAATAGAAACCTTATACATATTATAATTGCTATATTGTATATGCATCATTAAATCTAAATACATCGTTAGTTAATTGATAAATCGGCTCACCCATAGTGAAAAACTATAAGAGAGGTGAAAGGGCGGGATCTTGCTTCCTAAAGCATCGGGTTTTTAAAATCATCGCGCTGAAATTCCTCCGCTAATTCTTTCTGGCTTCCTTTGTGATCGTACTCAATGGGACTACAAACTTTTGATATGATGGATGTCAAGCGAATAAAATTATTATTGTAAAGTACTTAAAACATATTCCCCGTTTTAGATTAAGACAAATATAGAATAGTATGCTAAACCTATGAAAACTCACAACAACAAAAAAGAAAAAATAGACTAAGTAAGAACAATATAAAAAAAGAAAAAGAAATTATTTCTAAAACTCTCATAATGGGTTTTAATGAACCGTTTTGTTTATCTGCACATTAATAAGAGACATAATAGAGATGACGGGTAATCGTGATTCTCGAGCAGACTCCGATCGGGACCACACTTTTTTGCATGGATAAATTCACCATCCTTATTCCATGATTTCTCAACATCCCAGTCATGAATATGATGAATAAAGCATAACCGAGATAACATGCATGACAAAAACCAATGAATCTCAAAAGAACCAAGAATTTTATAGATCTACTATAAATGGTGTCAATCTTCCCACTCCCTGATCCCGCACATAAACTCAAGACTTCTCATTACTCTAGTTCCTTGGGAGGGGAAAAGACTCACCGTTCCTCACTATATGGACTAAATGTAAACCTTTAGATTCACCCTAACGAACGAGAACAAGACATAGTTTCTCGCTAAGCAAAATTCCCACAATCGATGAAGATCGAACCAAGAAGAAAACAATCAACACCTTCCTCATCTGCTAGTTAAAGATCTCTTCTAACAGATGCTTCAGTGATAATTATCTTTTTGCCATCTACTAGGGCATGTAACTGTTCTTCCCCATTGATAGTTTTAGCCATGACAGTAGACCAGAACTGTTCGATGCAAGAAATTTATATAGTAAGATTAATGGTTAGTGCATACCTTATAGGGTGTGCATTCAAAAAATCCACTATTTGTTTAAACCCATCACTCTCTGTGGGTTTAGAAAAAAATGAGACCATATTATGAGTATCAGTGATTGATAATTTTTAAACTACACCTTTATATATATATAATATATAATAAAATATAAAATATATATAGTAAGTATAGTCTAAAAACTCTCAATAATCAATAAAACCGGGAAGTAGTATAGAATGTTCCCGGGTCGTTTATCCTCAACGAGGCTGGACTGGAGAATCGATACAGTCGAAAGATTGGAGTTTGAATGAGAGAAATGATTTGAGAGTGTGGAAATCTAAGTTAAACAATAACAAACAAAAACGATTAAGAAAAACCTAAAAATTATGAAATTAAGCTGAAAAACGGGAGCAGAAATCCCGAACAAGGGGTCAAAAACCTAAAATCTTCAAAATTAACCCTACAAAGAAATTTTTACTTCTAAACTACTCTAGGGGACTAATAACGAAGAATGAAAAAGACTAGACTGAAAACGGAGGTCGTTGCCCAAAAACGAGTCAAGACCAAAATCCGCACCCGAGACCCGTTTTCCTTTAAAAAAACAAAAGTTTAAAAAATTAACACCTAACGAAAGCTTTATATATTTTTTTCTACGTAAATTATGACTAAAGAAAATTTCTAAAAAAGAAAAATTATTTTTTTGATAATTTTTAAATTTTTATAAATTTTTTAAACTTTAACTAAATAAATTATAAAAAAATACTAAACTATTTTTAAAAATTCTGAAAATTTTACCTAAAATTACTAGACCCTAAAACCTACCTAATAAAAATAAGAAACCCAAAATTCGTCTATAAATAGCCAAAATAAAGCTAGAAACAGGCATAAACGGCTTAAAGGGCCAAAAAAAGGGTAAAAACTAAACCACATGGGACTCTAACTGTAGGAAGTCCCCAAGGACACAGCTGTAATGCTTGTTATAAAGAGGGTGTATTGAGGGTAGAGGCCCGGGTTCGAGTCTTGCTCACCCGGGTTTCCCCTTATCTCCCCCTTTTTTTTACAACTAATAAGCTAGAGTTTGAACAAATAAGCTTAAAGGGGGTTCTAACCTAACCTAAATAAGCACCTATGAGCTAAAGTGTAGCAACTAAATAAGCTTGAAAAAGCTAAACTAGACAGAGAACTTAACTAAGCTTAAAGGCAAATGGCTTATGGCTTTTATGAACAAATAAGCAAAGAAAATGGGAAAAAGAGCACATACAACTTAACACACAAACATTATGACTATTAGGAACAAAATTAAGCTAATGAAATAAGCCCAATAGGCCAGAGGTTGGCTTAAACACTCAGAAGTACTAACTTTGGAGTTAGTACTGCTTAGGCCAAAATGTGCTTTTTATTGCACATAATAAGCAATGGAAAGGACAAATAAGCTAGCACAGGCAACAAACCACTTAATAAACAACTAAGAAGCTAAAATCAACCACTAATAAGCACCTAATAAGCAAAATAAAGAAATTAAGCTATTTTCCTACACTATGCTAGAAAAAGTTCAAAAGCCTACTTTGAGCTTAAATTTAAGTTACCTAGAGGGCTTCCTAAGGTCTAAGAAGCTAGGGCTTAATAAAAGAGCTTATTGGCTTCTTAGATAAGCCAAAAGATTGTGCTGAGGTTCACTAATAAGCTAGATAAGTGGGCTTAAAAATGGTGTCTAACACCAGGGGAAATGGACTAAAAAAAGAGGGGCTTAAATTGACAGCTTAAAATAAGCTGTCAAATAAGCTTAAAATGAAAAATTAAGTCAAGACAGATTGAGCATGGCTTAAGGTGAGCTTATGCTCAAATTTTAAGCTTCTAAAACCAAATTAAAGCTGCTGATCTTTTTGCAAAAAGAAATAAGTGATTTTGGCTTTTGAAAAACTTGAAAAATGTGTTGACAGTCTTAAGCAAGACACAAAGATTCCTAAGGCTTTGACTACTTGGTTCTTGCACACACAATTGACACCTAAATTAGCACCACACTTAGGTTTACTAAAGCTTAAACAAATAAGCACTTATATCTCTTTTTAAAACCAACAGACTTAAAGGCAACCATGAGAAAACTTAAAAAGCACTTTTTGAACTTAAGAACTAAAAAAACAGACTCACAAGGGCTTAAAGTCCTAAGCCAAAGTTAGCCTAGTGACACCAACCCATAACCTTGCATTTTTGACCCATTTTGGGCTTAACCCAAACACCCCTTAATATTTTAAAAACGAATTTTTAAAACTGTAAAGACTAGCTTAAGCACAAAATTTTGAAAACAAGTATTAAGCAAGCATGGTTAACAGTGTCAAACAAGCATAGTTAAGTACTAAAGAGTAAAAAGCAAAAGCAAATAAGCAAAATAAGACATAAATAAGCTTGCTACAGTAATAATAAGCCAAAATTTAAAAAGAAAGCATACCTTTAATCCTTGCTCAAAACAGGATTGTGAGCACCTAAATAAGCTCTAAGACCTACCCAAGCTTATAAATAAGCTAAACTAAGAAACCCAATGAGCCATCCTTGTTTGCTCATTCATCCTTTTGCTTGATCAAACAGTACCTTTTTTCCTTCTTTTAAATTTTCCTTAAATTTTTGTATCAAAGTTGAAAACAGATTATATAGAGCTTATATTAAGAGCTTATAAGGTTTTTAAAGAGACATAAGTAACTTAGAACACAAATGTAAAACTAAACTGAATTTTCATTAAGAAGAGAATACAAGTACATTAAGTTAAAAATTTAACTGAACTAAAATTACACACTTAAAAAAAACTAACTCTCACTAAAAAAAACTCACCCTTGCCTCAAGGGGCTTACAACAGCTTAAATAGCCAAAAATAAGCTAGGGATTCTTGACTTCTTTCCTTCACTTGTTGTGCTAGTTTGTAGACACAAAAACAGCTGTGTGCTTGTTGTGAGAGTATAAACACAAAGCCATCCTAGCCCTTCATTTATCTTGGCGCCCAAGGTCTCACATCTAAACCCTTTGATCGAATAGGTGGGTTTTTGGATTGCCAGCTTGGCAAAGGCCATGTGGGGGGTGGGGTTTGTTATGGTGATGGTTTTGGAGTGTTGTGGGAGGTCAACGAGGTATGACATTGACAGGAGGTGGGGTATTGAGGTTTGGCGGGAAATAGATGGTGAAGATATACAGTAACTTCAAAATGGGGTGAGGGTTTGGGGTTTTGTCAAGTATGGTCCCTCATGGTTACAATTGATGTTGCAATACACGTCCTTGTGTTTATAAGTATTTCGGGACTCGGAAAAAACAACCCTTGAGTGTTATAAAGGGCATTGCACCCATGGTCCTTGTTTGTTATAGGTTCTTGCCATTGGCAGAATTAGCCCTTGTGGTTAATTCTTTGGGCATTTGGCAATTTTGGCCCTCGTGAGATTTTTCTTCTTTTTCCTTTATAAAATAAGTTAGGGACTTGGCAGAATTGGTCCTTAAACTTGTTTTTCTTCACTTTTTGACTTCGGGGTTGACTTTGGCACTTAGGCTTTGTCTTGACTTTGTCTTTTCCACGCTTTTCTATTCCGTGTCCGGTTTTGTCGTTTTGGCTTCGTTTTTCGTCCTTTTCTTAGATATCCGTTCCTGCACAACACAATTAGCAAAACAAGCATATATTTGGTATTTTAAGTCCGTTTTTGGTTATTTTAGCTCGTTTTTAAAGGTAAAAGGTATGTGTAATTAAACGCATACCAAAGCCCTCAACATTTCTTGAAATCATCCTTGCAACAATTAACTATTAAATATGATGTCATTAAACATTTTAACAAAATCATCCAAATCAATCATCTTAAACCCTCTTCATTCATCTCCAAAACCTTCATCACTTTTTTTTTTTAAATGATGTCACCAGAATAAGAAGACTTCTATTTCTTTGGTACCCGTATTCCTCTTCTGCTTTGGTACCCGTATTCCTCCAAAGCCATGATCATTAGCTTGGCAGACGACGGAGACAATGACGGCGGTAGCGGCTGACGGCACATGATGTTGCAAATGTGGCGGCAGAACTAAACGGTAGTGGTGGCAAAATCTGATATGTGAGACGGCGGAATTTGGTGGTTTAAAGAAAGAAAGAGAAAGGTGTTTGTGTTTTTAAGAGAGATAAAATAGAGAGATGAAAATGGCGTAATAAATTTTGTTAGCGTGTTAGGTTTTTATACTCGTATTTGAGTTTGTGGTTTACACTTAAATGATGTTTAATGAACCGTTACAAATGGGCCACATGAATGCAGCAGTTACAATTTGACTGAATTGATGAATTGATGACAATATCAATGTTAGCAGTTACAAGTTGACTGAATTGTGTGAATCTCAAATGGGCCGTTACAACTTTACCATTTAATTGGTTGTTACATGTTTTTGGCTGTTACAAGTTTTGGTTATTAAAGGCTTTTAAATGTGTATGAACATTTTATAATGGTTTTACATCTTTTCCAATAAAGTAATCTTTTTTATTTAATTTTTTAAGACTTCTAAAAATAGATGGTCTAAATGCTTTATAAAATATTATAGATAAACGAAAGTTGGACATCAAAAGTAAAAAAAACACCACCACATACTTCTGGGGAATTCAATCATTGAGTTATAAACTTCTGGGAACAATTACATCTCAAAACCAAAAAAGTACTCATTTTCGCCAAAAACATGACAAACTATTCCTATCGACATGTTTTTCTAGGCGAATTATCTCCTATGTAAAAACTATCTATTGACAAGTATGCTTGTTTTTAAAACGACGAGAAAACGCCTTGATTTATCAACCCGGCAGGGGAAAGAACCAAGAAACTATATGCTTTTGAATGGCTGTATGTATACTTTATGTCGTTCGAATATTGAGAAAAACTCAAGTTCTGGATGAGATCTTTTATACCCGCATCTAGAATCTTTTTCGGAAGAATTGTTGTTGCCTTTTGAGTTTTGAAGAAGTTGAGCAAAAATTATATGTTCATTGCCATCTTCCACTTGAGGATGATTTTGTACGTCTCACCCAACACGAGTTTGTTCTCTGCTATTCCAATATAGAATCGTTAGCTTTAAGACACAAATAGACTAAACGTGCAATTTTTTCAAACATATACCACCTATCTCGCACTATCTTACTAACGTCTCCAACGAGACTTGAACTCACAACCTTTTGATTGATGGGCACACTTACATGCCACTAGGCCAAAGGCCGATAAAAATTTTCCAGTAAAATTATAAAGACAGACAAGGTCTGTAACAGGGTTTCCAAATAAAAAAATATTGTTTTGAATTTGTACCAAAACTCGTATCTTCAATGTAATCATGAGTTTAATAGTTTTGACTTTTCACTTACATGTATTGTATCCCCTCTTAGGGTCTCTATTGATTCCTCGAGTTCCATTTGTTTTGAAGCCGTAGCAAATAGTGCCTACAGAGCGAGATAACAATGGACCAAATAAAAATTTAGTAAACAGCCATCATAAATGAACGTGGAAATTTCGACCAATTAACTTGTGATTCAGGTATGCTTTATCACTTGCAGGTAACTTGGAAGAAAAACTGCTAAGTGGGATTACTGAAACACATTATTTAATTTTAACTGCTAAATCATATTAAAAAACAATATATTATTGTTGAAACAATATAATGTTGGTATTATTTGACAAACTGATAAAACTAGTTTTGGTTAACCCAACACAGCCCATTTTGACCCGTAACCCAACCCACAATTTTTGCCATCTCAAACACTAGAGCTCGAGAAAAACAACAAAAAAATCATACCTTTTTAGTCTTCTGCAAGTCATATTCCATGGATCTTATACGATTCATCGACTCAGCAAGCATCTCATCTTTCTCTTGGGGAATTTTTGAGGGTTTGCTTGAAAGCTCAGCCACCATAGCTTCAAGTTGTTTCAACTTCTCCTCACACGGATGCAAAATGTTCTTTTCTGGAGGACTTGGAACATTTACAAACTGATGGGGGGTTTTCCCGTTGCCCAATGAATTCACAATGTATCTTGACAAAGATTTTACAAACCCAAAAAGAAGAGCAAATATGTACGCTATAACTTTGAATATAAAGCCGAAAACCATCTTTACGGTGGATTCTTCCATTGTTCTTGATAGTGTCAAACCATCTGCTGCTCAAATTGTCAAACAGTATGAAATTGGTTAAAACACTACAATATGAAAAATGGTGATCGATTTAGCTATAAATTTGTCAATTTCTATATGCTTTATCTGAAACAGGTTGAACGGGTCAAATAAGATTAGCTTTTAGTTAAAAGCTTGGTTCACTAATGTAATAATAAAACTTTATGTAATCAAAAATTCTAAAAATGTATCTAAAATGCACAAAGAGACA
>BQNB010202082.1:0-10863 GCA_026074375.1 Tanacetum coccineum
CTCAATATTTGAGGGTATATAAGACAATGCTGAGTACAATAATTTGAATAATTTTGAATTTACTAAAAAATTCTTGAAAATTTTGTACTTTAGCACTCCTTAATATCACCATTATGTCTACACTACATATATACAAATTCACAAGTTTTTTGTTATTCATGAAGATTGACTTATTATGATGAGAACATCATATGATGAATCATATGCTCCTCTGAAGCAGCCGAGAATAACCCTCGTACGGTCTCCCACCAACAAATTTCTCTAAGCTCCGCATAATCCTCTTAGTCTTTAGCTGTTTATCAATTGCCTAGATCATAGCTCTTGCTTTATCTCTATCACTTTGTCTCCAGATAGTCTAAGGCAGATACTTCATCTAAATTTCCTTTAGACGATCATTAAGAGCAGTCCGAACATCATTGAGTGTACCGTCACTGAACTTGTGTAGTTCATCGATACGCATTAGTCTGTTCTTTTTTTCTTTGTTATGGTAAATGAATCCTCTAGGATTGGAGTATGCTGAATAAGTTTCTCTTCATTTAAGATCTGATCTGTACATATCCGGATTTGTGAGGTTGAGCTTCTTTTGGTAACTTTTGACACCTAATTAAAGATCTTCCACACGCCTTTGGATGACAATGCTTGTTGTAAACATTCGCAAGGAGACATTAAAAGCTAAGCGTTCTTCAACAATGAGATTTGTAAACTTGCCTTGAACAAGAAGAAGTAGCATGTCTTCGATGTCTTGAATGCGAAGCCTTTTGAGATCGCCTTCTTTGAATTTATACAGCTTGTCATCATCTCTACGAACAGTGATCCAATCCAAATGCTTGTAATTCTGCCATTCAATAATTTCTAGCTTGGTGACAGCGATGATTCTTCGTTTGGAGTAGATATCACGAGCAGATTCCCTGTTAATAGCAAATGCATAGAATTGTTGTCGTTTTCTCCCCCAATGTGAGATTCCCCAGAGTGCATGCTTGTCATAGTCAACCGGCACTTGACTCCACATTGTGTTAGGGACCAAATCTTCAATCTATTTAATGTGCCCTTAATCTGCAGCCTTGGTCTTTGTCACTGAAGTTGTATATTTTTGGCTTGAGTCACCACCACTTATATATGCAAGGTCGTTGTTGATGAAGTGGTCAAAAGGAATGACTTGACGACCGCGAGAATTAGGTATCAATGGTAATGGCTTGCGCAGATCATGGGGATATTGTTGGCCTTCAGGGTTGTTCCAGTCTAATTAATCAGTCGTTGCCTTGTAGACTTCTTTCAGGAAATATTCAAGTTCTACCAGACTCTTGCATGATCCCTTCATCAGCTCGAATGTTGGACCGATTAATAATTCTGGAGTTAAGGTATCAACTTTAAGCCGATTCATCATGAATGTTGAGAAATCAAGAGGAATGTCCATTAGCTCATTAAACGACTCATGTGGCCCTTCTATCTGGGCCAAAGAGCTTATCTAAGGTTGAACTGGTCCATGAGCATCAGGGAAAGTCTTATTCCAATCATGATCAGGAGTAGGAGGTCTTGTTGGTTTCTGAAACCAATCAGGATGCTGAGAGGTCTCTTCATTAGGTTGATCTTCAGTAACTCCTGTTTCGAACCCCTGATGTGCGGGTTCTTTTAAATCTTTGGCAGTGTTTATTGGCTCCTTTGCTTGTGTAGACTCGCCAGCAGACTTGTGATGAGATTTTGACCTTTCAGTTGACTTGCCAGATGCCTTGGAGGTCTTTTCCTTTGGTGCACTAGTTGACTCTGGTTCTTAACTAGCTCTTCTTCTCTTGGACCCCTGGTTTGATCCAACGGAGGGTTCTTCATCTTTATCCTCATTATCTCGACGTCTTTTAAATGAGTTAGTATCGCCATATGTGTCAAGTATGAGTTTTTCACTTTCGTATGCATTAACCAATGCCTTGTAGAGATTCTTTTGTTCATTAGATCCGTAGATTGACTTATTAGTCTCCATCTTATCTATAAGAATCTTCTTAAGCTCGAGTTCAGATAGGTTGGAGGCTATGGCATGGTATGTCTTAGATTCATTGGATGAACGAGTCAAAATCTCAGCTTCGAGTTGTTCATTGATAGTCTTCTCAATGTTTGGACAAATATTAGAGACTTAACCTTTAACTTGCTCATTGACTTGATTCTTGATTATTTTCTTAATGTTATCATCATGTTTGTTGATGAAGTCTACATTTTCAACTTGGGCTTCATCTCTGAGTCTTTCGGATTGTAACTGAACAGCTGTTTTGACGGCTTCATGCATCTTGTTGGCAAGGTACACATCAACAATGCCGGGAATTGAAGAAATTGCTGCAGTAAATTGATTCATTTGATTGAACTCTGAGAAATTATTTTCCAAAATTTTTAGTCTATGGTCAAACCCGAATAAAGAGCCAAAGTTGGGAAAATCTTAAAGGGAGGAGCTTGGAACAGTTGCTGGTGTAGGAATTTGTGTTTGTTGCAGATGTATGATGAGAGGAGTGGGTGGTGGAGGAGTGGTTGTTACAGACAAGAGAGGTGGCTCAGCAATAGCAGTAACCAAAACATCTACCAAAGAAGCTGACTCCGTGTTAAGATTGAATATAAAGTTAATTCCTATATCTGGACTGGGGTTGAGAATGTTAGAAACGAAGCCAGATGACACAGAAGAACTCTGTTGTTGACCTTCAGGATTGACCGGAGCGGTGATTATCACATGAGTATCTTCTGTTACTTGAGTAGGTTGAACATTTGTCTGTTGAGCATTTGTCATTTCAATATCTCGTCCTTCTAGATTGACATTCACGTCCCTGTATAATTCATTTGCTTTGACCTCTTCATTTGTTTCCTCTTCATCTTGTTTGTCTCCCTCAACATTCACACCTTGATTTTCTTCATCACTGTCTTTATCATTAGTGGATTCAACATGAGATGGTGTTTGAACCCTAGGATCAAAGCTATCTTCATCTTTATATTCATCATCATAAGTGGAAAACTTAGGATGAACAAAGTCATCACCATCATTATCTGAATCAATCCGCTCCTTACCATCATCTTGATCATTATCATTATCTTGATCATCATTATCTTCTTGATCATCATCATCTTCTTGATCATCATCATCTTTGTCTTTGCCTAAGTTTGATTCATCATCATCATCTTCTTCATCACTAGACTTCCAAGATATTTTCTTATCATCAGATCCATATGTAGGTACATCGGGAACCCCTGGTGTAACACCAGTTCTTTCATGTGTACCTGAACCGCTGGGTTAAGAGCTGTGAAGTTGTGTTTTGCTTCTTTTGATGGTCAGTTTCATCTGTTCAGCTTTAGACAGGGCGATCTCAGATAGAGTCTCCAATCCTTGAGCAGGTTTCTTATTCTTTCTTGATTTAGTCACCTTAGCAGCATATTTGATTCTTTTACCAGAAGAAGCTTTAGGTTCTTGTAAAGTCTTCTCCTTGGTAGTTCGACGTATATTCTTCGGTTTTGGAATCGCCTTTCCAGTAGCAAAAGCGTAGTAAGTCTTGTACGCTTCAGATTCTTTCATTGCTTGAGTGGTTAAGTTAGCCGGAAGAATGGCACCATATTTTTGGACAACTTCATGCTGAGGGATGAATCTCATGGTAGTGAGAATAAGATCATCAATCATTAGCCATGTGTCAATCCACTTTGTTTCTTATTGGAATAGATTGATCTTGTGACATGAAGTGATTGATGACTACTTTGGTGAATCTTGGGTAGAACATGTATTTGTTCTTCCGTGATTCCTTGTTCTCGATTTGAAAAACTAGGTCTTCCCATAGGAGGTAGGCATAGTCAACTTTTTGCTGGTGATATAAACCCCAAAGGATTTGAGCCCTAGAGAGACGAAGTAAATCGATTCTAGTTACTTTACCACTGAGACATTTGTTTATGATAGTTCCGAATGTTCTCCAAGGTTGAGGTAGAATATCAACTTTGACATCAGACAGTAATTTGATGTTTCTGGGGTAGCTAAGTTCTCTCATGAAAGTAAGTATTTCCTTTCAAATGGAGGATCTACAAATGCTTTGTCCACGAAAGTTTTGGACAAATCTGACGGCATATTTCTAAATGTATCAGATTCAAAAGAATATCTCTTTGTGTTTATCTTGAATCTGATGGAATGCTTGTGGTAAGAGGCAGAAGTCTAGAATTCATGCATGTAGATAGCAGGGACACTTGCAGTTATCAAGAAGACTGGATAAAAAGGTGTGAGAGAAAGAACATCCAAAGCAACTTGAAAGGTTGGTTCTTTAGGCTTAAATGTGGTGCTCAATCTTTAGTTGCAAAAAATCTTCTAATTGTAGACGTTTGTTCCCTGGAACCGCGAGGCATCGTCCAGGGCTTGTTGTTGTTCTTTTGTGATACTCACGATTCTGCTAAGAAAGAGCTCGATACGTTTATATATAAAACATGTTTAATGGACAACTTATATATAAAGACACCTAAATGGCACTTTAATTCATATAACACTTTTTGAGGAACATAACTCAAAAAGAGTGAACTTATATTGGCTTAGTTGGATAAATCCAATTTTAACTTGATTAGATTTCAAAGATAATCAATTTTAAATTTGCTACCTAACACAAGTTTTAGTTCACCTTTTGGTTAGAATCAAATTTTATGATAATTAGCCTTTTCATTTCAATTTTAATTAGCCTTTTCGTTTCTATTAAGCATGAATGAATCTGGTTGATTAGGTGAAAACTGTGAATTAGTTCACAATTGCGAATTCGGACATAGTAGGAGATTGCGAATTTGGATACTAAAGAATAATGAGAATTCAGACACTTAACTAAACTGCGAATTCGGACCCTACAGGCATATTGCGAATTCGGACACTAAAGGCTCATTGCGAATTCGGGTACTAAAGACTGCTATGAATTTGGACATTAAGGATATTGCAAAATTCGGGGTTTAACTAACATCTGCGAATTCGGATTACACACACCTTTGCTAATTCGGATGACACATAGAGTTGCGAATTCGAGGACTACTAAGACTGCGAATTCGAGTATGTCTATTAAATTTTTGAAATTTAATTCGTTGTTTTTTAGTAGTATTCCCCCTTCCATGTTTCAACAAAATAGATCATAGCACATTCATAAACTTAAACTTAGCAGTCACAAAATATGAATGTATCAATATTTGAACAAGACGAGCATTAAAACATTCCTATGACAATTCATACTAAGAGAAGCAAACAAGCAATATTGAATTCAAAGAACACATACATTCACTTATCCAAAAAATGTACAATTCGACATAGAGAATCACACAAATCAAACTCATATGTAATCTATATGACAAGCTGCTATAAACGAATATTTAACACCCCAAGACGAACAAAACCCCTCTATTAATTTTAGTTTTTGTTCAGTTTTAATTTTAAGAACCCTTATTTTGAAAATTGGTTTTTCAAAACTAGACCTTTGTAAAAATTAAAAACAAATTGTTTCGAGCACGAGTGATCATAGAGTGTAAGGACATTGTTTATGATATACCTTAAGCTTGGAGATTGAGTTAGAAATGGAGATTAGAGGTAAGACGATAGTGAGAGGTTTTAGAGAGGAATATGTTAAGGTGAGGTTTGTGTGTGTGTGTTTTTTTTTTTATTTTTGTGTTAAACACGGGGAGGCGTGGGACGTGTTATAAAATAATTATAGTTTTGACACTCTTCACCCCCTACGCTTTGGAACTTTTTTATATATCAATTATTAAGGATATTTAGGCAATATATAAGATAATGACTTTGTGCCTATTTAGTCCCTATGGTTTAACTATAATTACCTATTACCTCTTAATTTGCACATATTCTCATAAAAGGCATAAACAAATAACATTTAAGGCACACTTAAGCTAAACTTAATTAACTTTCCTTAATAATTAATATTTCGTTATTGTTTAAAAACCTTTATTACTTTTATCAAATGACTTTATGAAGAAGATAAATTTGACATTTTCTCCCCCTCAAGCAATGACCCGTTTTCTATTTAAAGAGATGTAGTCGTTGTTTGAGAAGTCGAATGTCTTTGAAAAAATATTTTCTGATGATAAAATGTTTTTATTATGAAAAACAAACACCAATTGTAAATAAGATTTATCTTATTTTTACACATAAGTGCACTGACACGTATGCTTATAGAAATATCGAAAGCACGGGTTATGCTACAGAGTAAACACAAGCCATTGCATGGTCATAAAGTAGACCATGCCCGAGAATAAATTCCCGTTATGAGGTCAAGTTTTCGTTTTGAAATACTTGCCTTTAAGATGATGACCGGGTTGCTATCTGAAATAATAGCAAGCCATTTGGCATGTTTTGAAAACATTTGAAACTTCTGCTCGAACTTCATTTACAGCCTCGTATCATTATTGAATGACATTTCTAAGACCGTAAATGTTATCGATTTTCAGAAGACATGCCAATATTACCTCTTTTTATATTTTCTCATTTTTTAATTTTTTCTTTGATTTTATGAATTTTATATTTTTGTATTTTGTTTTTATAAAAAAATTCTGAAAGATGAAAAAATATTTTTGGTTTTAAGTATATATACAAATGATACAGGATATTTGAATAGATAGCACCACTATTCATCAACTTCATCTGCCAATTGTTTTAGAGTCTCTGGCGTAAAACTCCGCATTCCCAGCTTGTTGATTAGAAATTCTATTCTTTCTCTGCCAAGAGCTTTAGTGAAGATGTCCGCCAGTTGATACTCCGTATTGACAAAGTAAAGTTCGATCACCCCATTCTCAACATGCTCCTTGATAAAGTGAAATCTGATGTCTATATGCTTTGATCTGGAATGTTGAACGTTGTTGCAGCATAAGGCAATAGCGCTTTTGTTATCACAGTACATTGGAATTTTATTGAATCCAAGGCCATAGTCGGTAAGCTGTGATCTCATCCAAAGGATTTGAGCACAACAACCTGACATAGCAATATATTCAGCTTCCGTACTGGATATCGCAGCGCTTTTCTGCCTTTTTGATGACCAGCTAACAAGTCTATCTCCCAAGAACTGCATACTACCAGATGTGCTACGGTGTGTATCTTGACAACCAGCATGATCCGTATCTGTAAACGCTGTTAAAGCAATCGAAGAATCCTTCAGATACCATAGTCCCCGATTGACGGTTCCTCTTAGATACCGAAAGATCCTTTTGACCGCATGTAAGTGCTTATCGGTAGGTCGTGCCTGATACCGGGCACACATGCATATAGCAAATTGTAGGTCAGGTCTACTGGCTGTAAGATAAAGGAGGGTGCCAATCATGCCACGATAGTGTGACGGATCAACAGCTTTTCCTTCTTTATCCTCATCCAGTTTGGATTTCTCCACCATGGGAGTATCCACTGGGTCACAAGAGTCAAAACTGTATTTCTTTAAAGATTCAAGGGCATATTTTGACTGGTTAATAAAGATGCCTCTAGGACTTTGAGAAATCTGTAGTCCTAAGAAAAATGAGATTTTGCCCATCATTGACATCTTAAATTTTGAACACATGATTTTAGCAAATAGGTCACAAAGTTCAGGTGTAGATGCAGCAAAGATAATATCATCGACATATATTTGTACCAGAAGTAATTCCTTGCCTTCCCTACGGATGAATAGAGTAGGATCCACTGAGCCTTTGGAGAAGTCTTGGGATATCAGGAATGAAGACAACATGTCATACCACGCGTGTGGAGCTTGTTTCAACCCATAAAGAGTTTTCTTTAGCTTGTACACATGATTAGGGATATCTGGATCCACAAACCCGTCCGGCTGGTCAACATAAACCTCTTCCCGCAGATTATCATTCAGAAACGTAGTCTTCACATCCATTTGGTAGATGACTATATTCATGTGAGCGGCAAATGCGAGAAAAATCCTTATAGCCTCTAATCTTGCAACCGGAGGAATAGACTTTTCAAAATCAATTCCCTCTTCTTGACGGTAACCATGAGCCACTAACCGAGCTTTGTTCTTTAGAACACCTCCCAGATCGTCTAGCTTTACTTTGTAGATCCACTTCAAAGTAATAACCATAACTTTATCTGGTCGGGGTGCGAGCTCCTATACTCCAAGACGTTCAAACTCATTGAGTTATTCTTGCATTTCTTCAATTCATCAGAATTGAGTCAAAGCATCTTTATACGTCTTGGGTTCAACAGCAGTGAGAAAAGCATCGTAATAACATAAAAGAGCTTGCTCATGTAATTGCAGCCTTGTGGAAACTGGTCTAGCGAGTTCACCATTTATATTTTCAAGTGGGTAATCCTTAGTCCATTTGCTATTGTGTTCAAAAATTTGGTGATCGGAATGCACAATTGTATGAATAGAATCCGATGATGAAGATTGATTAGAATGAATTTTTGGAATTGGGATACCAAAGTACGAATCATTACCCATATATGCAACTTTAATATCATGATAGTCTTCTTTAACATCGTTAGGAATGATAGGAGATTGAATTTCAGGTGTTGTTTGAGAGTTACTAGGTAATGGTGCATCGTGGTCAACTGTTGTTGAGGAAGGTAAACCGGTTGATGCAACGGGTTCTGGAGCAACTACATCAACAGTTGGAGAAATTACTTTAGGGGATGGGTGATCACCACTAGGTGGAGGAGTGAGTAATTCATTAAACAACGATTGAAATAAGAGATCCCAATCACTTCTTGAAGGTGGTACAAACGGTGTTGAAGGAGGAGGGTTTGGCACGAGTCCTGAACTGATAGTTGCAGGAGTCATTTCATGAAGTGCGGGTCCTAAACTGCTGTGTTCAGAAGCCATTGCAGTCAGCTCATCAAAATCTACATGAATTGTCTTAATGATTCGTCTGGTACGTCGGTTGTAAATTCAAAATGCTTTCTTTGTGGGTGTATAGCCAATGAAAATACCAATATTAGCTTTTGGTTGTAACTTACCTAAGTTCTCACTATTATTTGTCAGATAACAGAGTGCACCAAATACATGGAAAAATGATAAGTCAGGAGGTTTGTCATGTAAAAGCTCATATGGTGTTTTGCCGTGACGAATACGTACGGATTGGATCAAATTTCTTGGTTGGAACAATGTGGTAGGAACTGCTTTTCGCCATTAAAAATAACGAGCTTTGCATAAATCAAACATTATAGGGCGCGTCTAATTAGCGTACGATTCCGTCTTTCAATGACACCATTTGCTGTGGAGAGCGAGCAACAGATGTTTCATGAGAGATGCCAACCTTCTTATAATATTCACGCAAAGTTTGATTAACAAAATTAGTTCCAATTATTCTGTTTTGGATGCGTCAGTCAGTATTTTAAAGGCAGCACTTAGTTCTATCTTGAGAAAACTTTGATTTTGAAATCTGGTGGATTCATCTTTCTGACCTTAAGCACTTATTAACAGGTATATTGCTAGATTAATCCAACAATGACAGAGGATGTGTACTTTTTTCATTAAACACTTGCGGCACGCTTTGGTCCACAAAGATCCATGTACAAACAGCATTGAGTTTTATCTTGGTTCGGGGTCTTCAGAATTTAGGTTGTGGGGTTTCGTCTTGTTTTACCATTGCACAAGGCAGAACAACAGATGGTCCTTTTCAAATTTTAGCTTAAGGAGACCTCGAACAAGACCGTGTCTAGGACTAAATGGTTGATTGCACCAAAGTTCAGATTGAGACAGACATCGGTGACATTAGCCTGGACTTTAGTCTTTGTGGCTTTTGACAATAGCGTTATAGGGAAGAGTCATCAATATCTCCCCATAGAGACAGAGTATACAGATGTTGCCTCGAGATAAGTTAATAAATTCACAATCTTTAAATTTCAATGAAGCAGGTGTGTTGACAAAAATCAACTTCAAGGTTCGAATCACAATATTGCCCAACAGAGAATAAGTTGTGTCCAAGTCCTTCCACATAGTAAACCCTTAAGATCGTAACATTCCCAATCTGATAATCACCATATCCCAATATCTTTGCCACGTGATCATTTCCGTATTTGACTGTACGAAAAAATTTATTGACGAATTGGTGAGTTAAGAGCGATCTCCGGTCATATGCTTGGAGCAGCCGGAGTCTAAATACTAGAGAACAATTTAGACGACCTCAGCAAGAGCATCTGAACCATAATGAGATAAATTCGCCATGAGAGCAACTTTGGCAGTGTTGAGTTCATCACAATCAGAGTCATATGCATCTAAATCATCAGCTTGATAAGTAGCATTGTGAGTAATGAAGTCTGTGTGGCTTGACCTTCTGGAATTCCTGGATATGCCAAAAATGCAAGTTCCTCCTCATGTAGAATTTGACCACTTGCTTGAGCTTGTACCAACAACACTTTATCCTTAAACCAATAATCATCTCGTTTCCTCTTAGGTTTAGTGCACTGTTTGGACATGTGGCCTTCCCCTTTGCAGTTGTAACAGATAACAGTCCTTTGTTTCCCAGAATTGATTCCACTTGCTCTTGGAGTGTACGTCCTTGTAGTACCCGCAGCTAAAGAAGTTTGCTTCCCTTGAATTGGTTGCAAGGTTACTCTTTCATTATTAATGGTAGCTTGTTACCTAGGGTTTGACGAATTCCTCATCTGATTATTGGTAGTAGGGTAGCGGGAAGTGACAACAGCAGTCAAGAAAGACATCATGTGATTGATGATATCAATAGGATCATTGACTTTCTGGAACACTGGAACAATTAGACCCGAGTCTTGTTAGGAAAATTTAGGTTGTTGGTTAATTGAGGGAGCATATTCCAATTGAGGTATGGATGATGATGGAGAATAAACGTTGTGGTGAATTGATGATTGATAATCATTAGATGGATAAGTGATTGAAAGAGGTGTTGATGATTGATGAGTTGAGTATTGTTGAG